>RJWH01003790.1:0-133972 GCA_004363575.1 Solenodon paradoxus | reverse complement strand
AAGATCCACCCTGCTCTGGATCTGCTCTCCTCCCGCCTCTACCTCCTTTGCTACTTCCAGCTGCACAGGACTCCTTGCTCAGGGGCGCCTGGGCCCCCGTCTCCACAGTTACTCTCCACCCAGAAGGCTCTTTCCCAAGAGCACAGCTGACAGTCATGTCCTTGGGTCACTGCTCAAAGAGTCCCTTAATCAAGAGACCTCCTGTGCAAGCCCTCATATTCTCTGTCTCCACCCCTTTCCCTTATTTTTGTTTTCTTCATGGAATGTATCAGCACCTGGCTTATTTATTTACTTATTGCTGGGAGGAATGAAGGCAAGTAGACAGGTAGGCAGGAGGAGAGTGGAGGAAGAAACCATTTTTTTTTAATTTAAGTTGTTCATACTGGTTGATTCCCCCTGCCCCTCCCCCCTCAGCCTCCCCTCCACCCAAGGACTCAAACCCAGGGGCCTGTGGCTTGCTCTCCTTCAGAGGTGACTACCCTAACCACTGCTCCACCAGGGCACACTGAGCCATTGTTAGTTATATTTTTGTTGTCACTCTCCAAGTAGAATATTGGTCCTGGGAGGACGGGATTTTTGTATGATTTAAGTTTCATTCACTGCTGCAGCTCTAGTACCTAAAATAATGCACAGTAGGAGCTCAGCAAAGATTTCAAGACTATAGTCGAACGAACCCTAGGAAAGGAATGCTGGATGGATCACATGGAAAACAGGAGAGGATGAAATCGGATTTCTCAGATGCCATTAGGCTGGAGAGGGAGCTGGGGTGACCCTGCGTGGGCCTCCAAGGCTTCCCTCACAGGTTCTGAGAACCAGGGTTTGCTGCAGGGTGAGGCAGGGGTGTGAAGGGAGGGCGCAGTAGGAGGCCCTTGTTAAGGACCTACCCAGACAATTTCAAAATTCCCTGGAATGACACAGGGTCGAAATGAGGGCAGCCTGTGGTTTGGGCATGGGTCCCTTCAAGTAAACAGCAGGGTGTCAATAAGGAGAAACCTCTCTCTGTTCCGGAAAGTCAAAGTCTGGGGATCTTCTGAACTCTCCCTTTTAACCTCTATATCTACATCTGATTCACTTGCAAACCCCTGATTCTTCCCAACCCTCCTGCCATCACAGCAATTGTGGTAAGGAACTGGGTGAGCATTCACTGCCGCTGAGCCTATTCCAGCTGCTTAATCCAAACAGCCCGGGAAAGCAGGCTCTGTAATACTGCCTCCAGACCCTCCCCTCCTCAGGCCATCAGCATTGAAGTTCCTCCCAGTGGGTTTTGGGTCTCAGGCTAAATGTCACCTCCTCCAGAAGAGGACCACCCCACTCACCTTCTCACAGGCCCCCATTTTCATTTCCCACATAGCACTGGGCACTCTCCGCTGGTGTTCTGGTTTCATGTCTGATTCCACAATTAGAAGAGAAGCCCCACATGGGAAGAGACCAGACCTGCCCTATTCACCATTGTATCCACCCAGAGCAGCACCTGGGCCCAATAGGCCCCCCATAAAGACAGGCTGAATAAAGCCCAGCCTAATAACTTCGAAAACAGGCACCGAGAGGTAAGAGACTCACCCAAAGTGCAGGCTGTGCTTCCTACAGCCAAGGTGAAAATGTCTAAACATAAATCCTATTCTCTCTGATCCAACTTCCCATTCTGCTGTATGATTATCTCTAAACTTCTTATCTAGGCCTAGCCAGCTGCTTCACCGGGTCACTACCCACCATCATTTTCTGCCATTCTTATCTACTCTTCTGCTTGTTTGTCCCCCAGGAGGTCACAGTCCTCCTACCCCAGGGCCTTTGTACTTACTCCAGAAAGGTTTGCCCTTGGCTCTTGCCTTCAAGTCTCCTTAAAAAGTTTATTCTGGTCACTCTTTCGAAAGCTACCCACTTCCCCTCCTCAGCATCCTCCTTCCCGTTTCTGCCATTGCATTCACCATGTACTGTAATTATTGGTTTATGGCTTGTCCTCACCACCAAGAGCAGAAGCCTTGTGAAAGCAGAGACCCTGACTGGCGACCTCTCCACTGTATCTCTGGTGCCCAGAACTGTGCATGGCAAAACGTGGGTACTCATAAAACATTTGTTAAATGAGTGAATGCATTTGGGAAGAATGCCCAATGGGCATCAGAGAAATGAGGTTGGACAGGCAGGGCTGGCTGCCAAAAGCTATGAGTAGGACAAGAGCAGAGGCCTGCAGGCCCTGACACAGACATCTGCACAGATGCACAGACTACCTGTCAGGAGACCAATGACGTCGAGGCCATGATGGGGACTCTGGCTGTGGGTAGAGTGTAGGTTATTGAAATTGGCAAAAGACAAAGGGGCAAGACTGGTGAGTTTACCCCAGTGCATCTCACTGCTCTTATCAACTTTCTCTGAAGCTGTTATCTCTCTGGACTTCAAACAGCTGCCTCTTATCAGGGCCCAGCCCAGGCAGTTATCAGGTTCTAGAATAACAGCTTTCCAGGCTGCTGAGAGCCCCAGTGCCAGGCCTCCTGGTGTGGGGAAGGCTGTGAGTGTGTGCCCTCCCTTCAGTCAACAAGGCCCGAATTCCCAGCACCCATCTCCGCTCCCCTCCCCACCACAACCCGGGAAGAGATGGGCAACTAGTTGAATCTCCACAAAGCCACCTTGGATAGGATCAGAGCTAAAAGACATCCAGCTGGTCTCACTAACCTGTTAAAGGACTGGCACTAGGACTCCTCTTGCAACCTGAGCCATGAATTCAGGTCTTATCAGTGGCCTCCTGGTCCCCCAAACATGCCCTGGATGTTAGGTCTCTGAGAATGTCTCAGTTTGCACAATCATTGCAAGAAGAGACGTTTGCCAGGAAGAAGGCTGCCTTGATCTACCTTGCCCTGAGGATCGGTGCTCACCTGCCCAGAACCTTCAGGACTTTGAAGACCAGCAGGCAGGCAGACAGGGTCACTCTCAGCATAGATGAGATCCTGGCGATTCTGCCTCCTCACCACCCCCACAGTAGCACAGACTCCATGAGGAGTGCAAGTTGGCATGGCCTAAGCTGACATCTGTCTATCCATTGACACAGGAGAGCCAGGGCCCTGACTGCCTCTACTCCTTGGGGACAGGAGATGGGGCAGCATCAAAGTTCCTGCAGAAGTTGTGCCAACTGTTTTCTGCTGCTGACTGCCCTGAAAGTGTGGATGCTTGTGATAAGGAAAATTTCCCGTGATCTCGGTAAAAGCCAGCCAGACTCTCTCTTCCTTGCACTACTGCATCTTGAAGGAGGGAAACGCCAACGAGGAAAAGGGACACCTACAGAAGCAGAGGGAGGAGCATCAGGTCCCTGTACATGGCAGTTTACAGTAAACAAAGGCCTGTCTACTGGAGCCAAGGGAAAAGGCTCCAGGTGAGGCTGGAGAGACAGGCAAATTTCATTCACGCGTGGTCTGCTGAACTGGATGAGGGAGCTTGGACTTGTAGACCAAGTAATTCCTAGGACCCTCACTCCCTGGTCCGGAAGAAAATTGCACAGGCCTAATTCTGTGAAGCAACTGTAAGAATGAACCTTTCAGCATATCTACCAGATTGAAGTCACAGGAGAGAAACCTTTCAGAATACTTAGAAGATTCTTGCAATATTAACATTTTAATCATCCTATGCTTGCCTCTCTTGATCTCCAGATAGTGCTTAGAGTCACAGGGTTGAACACAACCTCTCATCATGTAAGTGCCAGTCAGACTACCTACTCCTGGGTCTTTATTATCAAAAGCTCACCCAGGACCATAATGGCGGGCAATCTATGTTACAGCAAACAGGTTCAGTCAGAGGAAAGCAGCAGGCTTCATGCACTCAGGAGAGATGAAAGGTTTTATTTAACACCGGTGGGCACCAATGGAGTGGTCTCCAAAGACTGGCACCCCAAGTAGGAGTGAGTTACAGATTTTATAGGCAGGGGTTTCCAGGGTAGGCTAGAGTGAGGCGGAGGGGGGTCTATGGAATTTTTCCATTACTGGTTTCTAGTTGTTGTGTGATAAGCAGGTCTGCTAATGGTTGCAATAAGCAGAAATTATTTATAGCTTGAGGCATGGGTGGGCTCTTGAGATATATTGATCAAAAAAGTCTTATTTCCTCCTCACTCTCCCCTCTTGATCCTCAAACTGAGCAATAGTCAGCTTTGATGGGTCCAAGAATGGGAAAGGGGGCATTAATCATTCAGATTACTTCCTGCTGGACCGGGTCACAGTGGGGATTAAGGCATCACAGACCATCTGTGAATAGGAAGAAGAGGACATAATTAGCAATTTTAATTTTCTTCATTGGAGAGTGGTATGGGATTGTATCTTCAGGTAATAAGAGTTGATGAACAATGGTTTCTATGGAGTGTCTGATTAGGCTTATCATCAGCGGTAGAAGACTAGGAACTTTTAAACAAACTCCTAAGAAGAGTGTCATGGTTCCTAATAGGGTCTTATATCCTCCAAACCAAGAAAACCAGTTTGAGTTAAACATAAGCTCCCATTTTGGACTGGAACATGGACTATTTTTTCGCATTCCTTTCGTGATGTCTCTAATGATGTCTCCATTGTCATCTACTTGTAAACAGCAATTTGTTAGGTTTAACTTTGCACAGACCTCTCCTTCTTCAGCAAGTAGATAGTCTAAGGCCAGCTGGTGTCGTAATATAGCAGCTCTCATTTGGGTCGCCCAGTCCGTCAAAAGTTCTAATGCCAGGGATGTTTGATTAGTTATAATCTCTAACTACTGCTTGTAATCTTATTGTGGTAGAAGAGCTTTTACCTGACCCCAATGCAAAAGTTGCCATAACATTATTAATCGATTTAGGAGGTAGATGGGGGATTTGGTAGCCCCAGCTACTATCTTTTACCCATGCGGCAGGGCCATAGGTCTGAATTCTTTCAGGGAGCCATTCATTACCCCATCCTTCAGCATCTCCTTGGCAGTAAGACTGGTATCTAGTCTCTTTTTTTTTGATCTTCCTAAGCTATCATATATTTGGATTCCTAGGTCACTTCCTGCTGTATCTTCTAATAGAAAGAACTGGGGTCTTATTAGAATGATATAACATACACTTGTCCAATTTTGGGAAAAACAGGCATAGGCCATTTTCACAGATATGGTTCTTCTCTCTTCTGATTCAGGCAATATTCTCCTGGCTGACTAGAAACTAATGGCTTAAACATGACTTTCTGTGGTATCCCATTACCCTGTTCCATTACGTATTATGGACACTTTGCTCAGCATCCATTTAGGTGGGAGGTGGGTGGAGACCCATGGCCAATGGGATTTAGGCCCAGGAACCCCAAAAATTCAGCATCTAGTGAGATTAAAGGCTCCAGCTATTGTTTTAGCCAGTTAGAGAAACTGGTTTGGGGTACTCCTAGAGAGAAAGAAGAAAGAGCAGGAGGAGTAAGTGCAGCATGGATCTGAAAAATTATAGCAAAAAAGGGTAAGAATAAGGGAGTTCTTATTAACTTCTTTAGCTTGACTCTTAGTGGATGTTCAGGATTCAGGTGAGCTTCCCATTCAGGCTGAATTTCTTCCACAGGGTGGGTGGCCTTCGCTTGGGAATGATAAATCCAGGCACCCAGTCCTGTAACTTTAAGGGCTGTGGGAAAAGTTAGTATGACAAGATAAGGTCCCTTTCAGATAAGTTGAAGGGGTTCTTTTTTCCAGTATTTTACCCATAGCCACCTGGTTTAAATGGGTACATTGGGATCCTAAGGGAGATTGGGATACGATCAATTACCCACTTATGGATCTTCTGAATTGTTTTTTTCCAAGACCCGGAAGTTGTTCAGGATTTCTAAGTTTTCTAGTTCTTTTAGGTCCTCCTTAGGTCACTTAGGTGGGGCAGGGTCTACCATATAGAATCTCAAAAGAGGAAAATCCTATTCTGGCCCTAAGGGGCACAGCATACCTGTAGGAGGGCTATGGGCTGTATGTCTATTCAGGGCAGACTAGTTTCTGGACACAACTTAGTCAAAGCCTTTTTGAGGGTCCAGTTCATGCATTCTTCCTTTCCTGAACTCTGGGGCCGATAGGCTGTGTGTAAGTTCCATTGGATACCTAGGGCCTTAACTATCTGTTGCACGACCTCTGCTATGAAAACTGGGCCATTGTCTGATCCTATAGTCAATGGCATCCCGTATCATAGGATAATGTCTTTTAGCAGTGCCTCGGTTACATCTCTGGCCTTTTCTGTATGAGTGGGGTATGCTTTGACCCAGTGTGAAAATGTGCAGACAAAAACTAAGAGATATTTATTCCCTCTGTTTGGCCCTATCTCAGTCAAGTCTACTTCTAAATCTTCAAAGGGAGTCTGGTCACTGCACTGAATTCCTGCTGGCCCAACAGGACCCTGTCTAGCGTTGTTCTGTGCACAAAGGAGGCAGCACCGCATCATCGAGGCGCAGAGGGACGGCAGTCGAGCAGTCAGGTAGCGCCGGCTCCACAAGGTTTCTAGAGCAGTTTTCCCTGGTGGGTAAGTTCATGCTGCTGAAGGACTGCCCAGTGAGCTAGTTGTCCTGGCACATAGATCCTGCGGTCGGGGAGCACCACCATCCTTTGTTATCTTTCCCTCTTCCTGTTGCACCCATTCCTTTTCCTGGGCCGTGAATGTCGGGGGTGTAGGCGGTTCTGGGACCAGCATGATCCTTGACGGGACTGTCTGCTCTTTGGCCACTTGTCTAGCTGCTGCATCTCCTCGGCAGTTTCCCTCTGATATTGAGTTCTTATCCTTTCTGATGTCCCTCGCGGTGTATGATGTTACTTCCTTGGGCTCTCAAACTAGCTCTAGTAATTTTAGGATTTCTTCTTGAATTTTTATTTCTTTTCCCTCGGCTGTTAGAAGTCCTCTTTCCATACATATAGAGCCCCATGGACATGCAGAGTGTCGAGTCGGTGTAGATGTGGGTGCATTTATCCTTGCTGAGTTCTAATGCCCTGACTCGGGCCCATAGTTCTGCTCTCTGACTGACCATCCCTCAGGCAAGGCTTTTGCCTCTGTAGTCTCATAGTCTGATACAACTGCATACCCAGCATGTCTCTTGCCCTCATCTATGAAACTGCCATCTGTATAAAGAACGAGATCAGGGTTTTGCAGGGGCTTATTTGTCAAGTCTGGTCAGCTGGAATAGACTCCATCAAGAACTTCTAGGCAGGCATGCTCTGGGGCCCCCATGGAAACAGGCAAGAAGGTTGTGGGATTTAAGGTTTTTATTGCTTCTAGTAGCACCCGTGGGTTTTCGCTCAGTAGCCCTTGGTACTGGGTCAGCCGGGCGTGAGTTAGGCAGTGCTGTCCCTTGACATCCATGAGTGTGATGACAGAACAGGGTATTTTAATATTTATGTTTTGTTCCAATGTAAGCTTGTCTGCCTCTTTAACTAGTAGTGTAGTGGCTGCAAGAGCTCTAAGGCAAGGTGGCCAGCCTGCTGCAACCGAGTCAATCTGCTTTGACAGGTAAAGTACCGGTCTCTGCCAAGGCCCAAATTCTTGAGTCAGTACTCCCAGCGCTACCTGCTGTTCTCATGCACAAACAGGTTGAAATCCCTGCCACATCTGGGAGTTCCACAACCAGTGCCTCAGTTTATTTTTCCTAAGGCAGCTGCTTGGAGGTTGACTTTCTTCTTTAGCTGCTTGTCAGTCTCCTTCCTTGGTGCTCAGTCCTAGTTAATGAAGACCTTATTTGCTGTCTCAAGAAACTAGTTGACGTTCTTGCCTGAAAAGTCTTTCAGTGTCTGAAGTTTCCCTCTTACATCTGACTGAGCCTGGCCAAAGGCAGCGTTAATCATTCCTTTATTCTCTGGGGCCTTGGGATCAAAGGGAGTATAGACTTCTAAAGGCCACACAAAGTCTCTCATAAAAGTCAGCTGAGCTTTTGTCTGGTTTCTGAAGGCCCTCTCAGGTCTTAGCCATGTTAGTGGGCTTTTTAGCTCCTGCCCAGACTCCCTGGAGAAAAGCCTGGCGATACCTCTCCAACTGATTTCTCCCTTCCTCAATGTTGTGGTCCCATTGGGGAGCATCATCTGGAAGGGCTTCTTTTACCCAATTTTCTGTGTTTATGGTGCCTGCTGGGGCCTGATTCTGAAGCCACTTCCCACCTCTGTCATAATTCTCATTCACTCCTCAGTATTGAAGAGAGTGAGAAGGAGTTGGCGGCAGTCAACCCGTGGTGACCTCTGGGTCTGAAAGATCGATTCCAGGAGATTGATCATGGCCTGAAGCTTTTAGAGTAAGCTTGGGTACAGTTCTTCCAATTTAGGAGATCAGTCATAGTGAAAGGCTGATAATAAAAGACTGATTCCCCCTCTTGTAGGGTCCCATTGAGGACCCCTGGCCTCACGGAGGGGCATCTGCATGGCCGCAGGTGGCTTGGGCCCTTGATTAGCTGATCTCAGGCATTTGCTGACCAGATCTGGAGCATCCGGCTGAAGCTCTGGGCTTTGGGATGGCCAGACTGAAGGTGGTGGCAAGTTCTGTGGAGGAATCACCTCTGGATCTCCCTAGAAGATTGGTGGCCTCTGTTTCTTCTGAGGTATCTGTTTCATTTCCTTTCCTGGATGACTAACACCTTATACTGTTCTTGACCACTAATGCAGAGCCAGACTCATGGAGGCTTAACTTGGGCAATTTCTAACCACTGGTCTTTATATGGAAACTGATCAGGGTGGCCTGGTTCTCCTGTTATGACTTCTCACTGTGCCCCTCACTGTGGGGAGATCTAAGGTCTCCTTAGATGGCCATCCTACTCCTAAAGGCTGGCCACTCTAACTCACAAAATTGGTGTAATTTTCAAGGAGTCAGTCTGATACCATAATCAGCTGAAAATCCCTGCAAAGCCTTCACATTTCTGTAGTTTCTGTCGAACGTCATTTTGGGCTTGGCCTACAAAGGTGGCAGTGATTATACGTGGGTTCTTAGGAACCTCTGGGTCAAAAAGGGTATAAATCCGGAAAGCCTAGCAAAGTCTTTCATAAAAGGCAGAGGGACTCTAATCAGCCTTTTGTATAACTTCAGACTTTTGACATTCAGAGCTCTGGGCAGAAATTACATCGCATCAACAGTCGAATTCCCCTTGTCCACACCTATTCTAAGCCGGCTGCTAGGTGCTGGCCAAGGTGAGGAGCCATATGGAACTGCGGCCCCTGGGGTGCTCCTGGCGGGAGAACCGGCATGCCAGAACCACTGCGATGGGACTGGGGGATGTCAGGCACCCATGGATGTGTGCAACGGGGTGCGCCTACTCCCGCCAGGCTCCCCAGTACGGCTGCGACACCTATTGCAGCTGGGGCTATCCATGGGAAGGGCCCAGCTCATGTCCAGAGTCACCACCGCACTCTCCGCATCCCGGCCCCCAACCCTCATGAGCTGGAAGAAAGGGGGAAAGAGGGAAGGAAGGCCATGCAGAGGGAAGCCCCAGGGAAAGAGTAGAACAAAGAGTTCCACCTGTTTGTCTGTGAACAATCAGTTGAGATAACTCATTACCTTCAGACCAGCCACGGTGTGTGCCCAGCACCGCTTTGTGCCCCAGCCCAAACGACCCATCCCTTAGAGAGCCAATCCTTTATCCCAAAGATATGGATTCAGCTTGGTGACTCCCTTCTTAAAGTTGTGAGTTTTTTGGCATACAGTCTAAGACTGTAGGTTTAGCAGACTTCCCTCCCATGTTTCCCTCCCGTGCATGGTGACGCAAGACAGACAAGGGGTAAGTTTCACTTTTGTTCCTCTGGCTGCTCTTCGGAAGAAGATTTCAATGCCCCTTAGCTTTGGCAGGTCCATATAAACCCAGGACTCAAACCAGATTCCTAAAGGGGACTTTGTGCCCAGAAATGGATACAACCTGAGCTGTATGAGGTCACCACGAAACCGCAGGTTGGAACTCACTCAAGCTCCCTAGCAATTTCCATGGAGCTGGGCCATTCACACACACTCACACAATACAGACAGGCACTCTAGAGTTTAAACACTCCACCTACCGAGACTCTCGAAAATTTGGTTGACCTGAGATTTTTCAGAACAGGCGGCCCTACAAGGGACCTAGAACAGGTGGTCCATTTGGGACCTTTCAGAAGTGACCACTGGTCACAACAAGACCTGTGAAGACAATTTTGCAATTGGCTGCATCAGTAGAAGGTGATCAGGCTCCCCGCCCACCTCTCAAGTGGACCAGGTCTCAGGTCTAGGATCCCAGAAATGAAAGTTTGCCGAATTAGATGTCTCGGAAAATTGTCTCAAACTCTCCTTGTGAATCCACTGAGGTCCAACTGAGGCTCACCCAGAACAGGTCCTGTGAGAGTCAGGTCTGGAGAAATCACTGGTGGCACCTTCCTTTCTGTCCCCAGGCCCAATGTTGGTGAGCCCGTGCAGCTGGCATTCAACAATGGTGGCTCAAGAGGCCTGCACAGCTGTTGGACTTTCCTGGCCAATGCACCCAAATGTTAGAGCAAATGGGCTCGGCCAGTGGAAAGCAGCAGACTTCATGCACTCAGGAGAGTTGAAAGGTTTTATTTAACACCGGTGGGCACCAGTGGAGTGGTCTCCAAAGACTGGCACCCCGAGTAGGAGTGAGTTACAAATTTTATAGGCAGGGGTTCCAGGGTAGGCTAGAGTGAGGCAGAGGCGGGTCTCTGGAATTTTTCTATTACTGGTTTCTGTTCATTGTGTAATAAGCAGGTCTGCTAATGGTTGCAATAAGCAGAAGTTATTTATAGCTTGGGGCATGGGTGGGCTATTGAGATATATTGATCAATAAAGGCTTATTTCCTCCTCATCTACACAGAGTCATCTGTGTGTTCTGGATTCAAATCCTAAGTTGATTGATTTATAAACTCTATTACATTTCCACTATCTTTTTACTCCAGCTATGAAACTTGACCTCAGGGACAAAGAAAAACCATTCAAAGCTTCCATCAGGAGATGGCCAGTGTCAGATCTGCAGAAGATCTTCTGGCTGCACTTGAGGGGGAGGGTATTCTGGGAGGGGGGACATAGACCTGCCGGAGAGACAGTCAGGAGTTCCAGAATGGACACCTTGAGACGATGCTCAAGGCACATGCATTTTACCAATGTAAAGAGAATGAAAGCCAAGCTCTTAGCACATAGAGAGTTCTCAGAAGTGTTTTTCAAAAAGGGATTTTCTGGTGTGCCCTGGTGGAGCAGTGGGTGGGTTGACTGCCTCCAAAAGAACACAGGCCACAGGCCTGGGGGGAAACAATCAGTGTGAACAACTAAATAAAAACAAAATAAGATGCTTCTTCCTTCTCTCCCTTCCTGCCTGCCTGCCTTCATTCCTGCCTGTACCTTTCCTTTAAGAAGAAAAAAAAGGGGGAGTCTTCTTACTCCTAAAGGCTGGGGAGGTCTCCTGCTCTAGGGTAAAATCCCAACCTGTCATGTGATTTGCGCAGCTTCCAAAATGTGGCCCAGCCTGCCTGGTGCTCCAAGACAGTCTGCCTGTCCCCCAACTAGTGTGTCCACTCCCTTTTGGGTTTTGTTTGGCACCCATGAAGTGCCAGGCACATGGCAAACTCAATCAGTTTGCTTCATATGCAGAGTTCATTGCTCCCTCTACCTCCCACCTTATGGGGTGCACACCTCCGTAGAGCATTGCTCTACCTGAATCTGTTTGCTCCCCATTTCCACCCAGACTGCAGGTGAAAGTGAGTGGAGGACACCTCTCTGAAACCTTCCCCTTACCTCTGGTAACCCCAGGACATTTATGCTCTGTATCCCTCCCTACAATTCTGCAGCTGGGAGCTCCTGGACCTCTGGCAAATCCAGGCCCAAAGCAAAGCCCTCTTCAGCACTACTGATGACCTGATCCACACTTCAGCTTCATTTCCACATGAGTCACTGAGGGCAAGAATGGTACCTGACCCATTAGGGAAAAGAAAGAATACAATCAGGTAATTCATGGCAGTTATCAAGTAAGTGGTAACTTAATTACTCTGGCCTTACCCAGAGTTCCGCCTCCCAGAATCTTATATCCCACATTTAGCATCTCAAAGACCTTGCTCTTAGGGAGAGAAGATGCCCTAGGTGTGGCCAAAGAGTAGGTCATTCAAAGTGAAGAAAACTGGTGTGGTTTTGCTTTTTAATTTATAAAACCCAAGGGATTAAAAAAGACAGAGGAAAGAAGCAAAAGCAAAAGGAGGTGATCAGAGTAGACAGGGCATCTGGAGGGACCAAGGCGGCCTGTACGTGGCGATTGCACTGTGTGGCAGGGCCCAAGTCTAGGACTGGCTGCATGGGCACCTTTGCCCCCACCCTCGGGGTTTTGCTTCTCAATCTTTCCCAATAAACCTCCTGGGAATTTTCTGTAGTTGCTCTCCAGTTCAAGGGAGGAGTTCCTATATAGGACGGGCACTGTCACCAAGAACACAGACCAAATAGAAATTTACCACATTCCCAGGGTCTCCTTGTTCTTTATCAATTGGGATAGGAATTTCTCTCTCATAGTGAAGGAGACTGTACACATTCAATGAATAACAAAAAGTACAAACCCGTTTTTCTCTCTTTTCTTTCTTGAAATTTACTTAGAATCAATCTTATTGCTGTTGAAAGAACACAACCTTGAAGTAAAGCACTCAGATCAAAAGTCAAGTCATTACCCCAATAATGCAGCTGCCCACATCCACCTCACCAGCTTCTTTGTTCCCAAATCCCCTGTCCTGTCTTCCCTTGGGGCCATGTGGATCATCTGCCCTTTCCCCTTCCCCAAAACCTGCAGGGCATTCCCCCTTTTTCCTTGCCCTTTAAAAAGCCCCCACTCCCCCTGAGGAATAGATGGTTTTTTTTAAACACAATCCACCAGACTCCAAGTTATCATCACTTAAATAAAAGTCTTACCCTTTCAGTATCAATTTGTCCTCTGTAATTGGGCCTGCTGTTAACAATAGTTTCAATGATTCAAGAATTTTAAGGAGACCATATCATGTATTTTTATCCAAGACGGGATACATTTGAGAGTGGGAGCTGGGGGTGCTATTAACAATTACACTGGAACAATAGGCATCAACCAGGGTTGTCCCAGACACACTGGGATGCACCCTGATGTCCCTATGTGAGGGAAAAGGCTTGTCCGCCACTTCCCAGCAACCATGAAGGCAGCCATAAAAACCACTTGAGCTAGCAGAGCCATAAAACATCCTGTGATCTAAGCTTACTGGAATGATGCAGGCAACGGAAGTCACCAACAGACAAAGAACTTTCTGCGCTTGACACCCCCCACTCTAATTTACATCTCTCTCTTCCCGTGCTTGTTCTAACCTATATAAGTGTACCTTAACCTGAAGCTCATGCGCAGCCTTTAAGGAAGGATCCCTGCTGAGCCTGCGCATAATAAATCTGCCTAAAGTACTTCCAAAGAGTGCCTGCTTGGTTTGTCCCAGAGAGAGCCGTAACATTTGGTTCCCTGACTGGGAAATCCCAACTGCACTGGTATTAACCACAGGTGCAGAAAATGGTTCACAGCTGGTGGGACAGGAAGACACAGAGGGTAGGTGTGCCTTGTTGAACTTTCAGCAGACCCACAGTCAGCTGTCTCTCATCCACCCTGAGCCGGACCCTACTGGACTCTCAAAGGGAAGATCAGGCACCAGGCACCAGGAACGGCCTCCAGATAAGGTAAAATCCTGGGATTTCAGACCCAGCCAGGCCTGACTTAGGGCAGGAGGGGAGCCCAATCATCTCCCATGAGACTGCCAGCAGCTCTCAGTCAGGGAAGTCCAGGAGGGAATGTTTAGCTCTGTGTGACTGAAGCGTGAATGTTCTGTTGTCCCATGGTGCAAGCTATGGTACATGAATGGGCCTGTAACTGTGGTTCTGTAGTGATGTCATACCGCAAAACAGTGATTCACGGCAACGTGACCAGGACCGGGGGTTATAGGGGTACACCTTAGCCAAGACACACTTAAAAGTTCCACGAGAAACACGGCCAGACGAGCATCTGAGTGGGTCACTGAGGAATGGCCACCCCCGCTCTGTCTGTCGTGACACTGTACAAGGCAGGGCATGGGGGGAAGTCAAGGTAAACCTGCAGACATGGACTGTATGAAAAAAAAAGGCAAGCCGTGTCTGTAACGCCGCGATGAGGATTGGCTTTAAGGGCTGGGTCGGTCAGGCTGGGGCATTGGGTGAGGCTGAGCACTCGCAGCGGCCAGCTCCACACCCGAGACCTCCCACCCAGAGCATCCCTCTACGTGACCCTTCTCCCCTTTCCCTCCCTCTTGCGTAGGTTGGGGGCCAGTGCGATAGCAGCCGCAGTAGCAGCGACTCTGGGTACAAGCCAGGCCCTTCCCGCAGGTCGCCCCAGCCACACCGATGTCACAGCAGTACCGGGGAGCCTGGCGGGTGCTGGCTCACCCCGCTGCGGCGGTTCTGGGTACTAGCACATCCCGGAGCACACGTGTCTGTCCAGCCTGACCCTCCCACCTGCCCCAGCTGGATGGTTGCCCTCCCCCACGCTTTCCAGAAGCACCTCCTGCGGCGGTTCTGCTCAACCCAGCGCCCCAGCCAGTGCCTAGTTGAGAACCGCTCTGCTTTTTACGAAAAACTTGTAGGCTTTGCAGGGATTTTCAGGTGATTATAGAGTCAAATTGAGTCCCAGAGAACTTCACACTCTGTAAATTACAGTAGCTAGCCTTTGGGGTAAGATCGCCATCAGAGGGGACCTTAGATCTCCCCACAGTGAGGACTGTTTACAAATTTGTAGCAGGAGACCCAGGCCACCTTGATCAGTTTCAATATATAGACCCGTGGTTAGAAATTGCCCAAGTTAAGCCTCTGCGGGTCCGGTTCTGCGTTAGTGCTGAAGGACCGTATAAGGTTTTAGTCAGAAAACAAAACAGAGGCCACCAATCTTCCACCAAAACAGGGGCCAGAGGACTAGGGAGGAAGGCTTCATTAGGCTGGGACCAGTGTGCATACTGCAAGGAAATGGGGCACTGGAAAAACGAATGTCCAAACCACCAGAGAAGAGAAACCAGGTTCTGCCAACCTGCCTAGCCAATACCAGCCCAGCCACCTGAAACAGACCTGATGACACTGGCAAAAACAGACTCTGATTGGAACAGACCGGGCTCTTTTCCAACTAGGCCTCCACGAGCCCAGAGTCAAAATGAAAACTGGAAGCCAAACTGTAAACTTTATGGTCGATATGAGGGCTGAACACCCAGTTGTTACTCACAAAGCAGGACCCCAGCAGTCCCTGAGTTCTTGTATATACCAGACTGCCCAGTACCTCTGATGGGCAGAGAGCTTCTGGCTAAAGTGAAAGCAGAAATAGCCTTCACCCCAGATGGCTCAGCACAACTGCATTTAGGTAGACACCAGGGATGAATGACCACTGCCCAGCCCAGGACCTAAGGGCCATCAGTGCAGCAGTCGTCACCCTGCATTTGGCGCTGCCAGACCTATATACCCTGCTAGGACCCATACCATCAGAGACAGAAAAATGTACTTGTTTAGACTTATAAGATGCCTTTTTCTGTCTTCAGTTGGCTCCCAGTAGCCGGCCCGTTTGCCTTTGAGTGGGAGACCCAAACACAGGGGCTAACAATTCACTTGGACCAGGCTGCCTCAAGCGCTCAAAAACTCGCCGACCCTATTCAGTGGGGCACTAACATCTGACTAGTCCAAGTTTCAGGACTTAGGGTGCACCTTACTCCAACATGTAGATAACCTCTGATTAGCTAGCCCCACTCGAGCTCAGTGCTGGGAAGAAACAAGGGCTCTACTGCTGCTTCTGGCTGAAGCTGGCTACTGGGTCTCTGAAGAAAAGGGTTCAAGCATTCTTGAAAGAAGTCAACTGGTAGGTTTCTGCATCACCCAAGGGAAATGGGGCTAAGGACTGAGAGGAAGCAGGCAGCATGTGCCGTCCCAGTTTCCACTACTCAGTGGCAGACTGAGAGTTTCTAGGAGCAGCAGGATTCTGTTGCATATGGGTCCCAGGGTTTTCAAAGCTGGCAAAACCCCTATGTGAGACCCTCAAAGGAGGGGAGAAGCCACCCCATGATTAGGTACCTGAACAAGAAAAAGTGTTTGCAACTATAAAGAAAAATGTAAAGAGGCACTGGTCTTGAAACCCCAAGATGTGACACAGGACTTTAATCTGTTTGTGCATGAGAACAGCGGGTAGCGCTGGGAGTACTGACTCAAGAATTTGGGCCTTGGCAGAGACCGGTACTTTACCTGTCAAAGCAGATTGACTCGGTTGCAGCAGGCTGGCCACCTTGCCTTAGAGCTCTTGAAGCCGCTACACTGCTAGTTAAAGAGGCAGACAAGCTTACATTGGAACAAAACATAAATGTTAAAATACCCTGTTCTGTCATCACACTCATGGATGTCAAGGGACAGCACTGCCTAACTCACGCCCGGCTGACCCAGTACCAAGGGCTACTGTGCGAAAACCCACGGGTGCGACTAGAAGCAATAAAAACCTTAAATCCCACAACCTTCTTGCCTGTTTCCATGGGGGCCCCAGAGCATGCCTGCCTAGAAGTTCTTGATGGAGTCTATTCCAGCTGACCAGACTTGACAAATAAGCCCCTGCAAAACCCTGATCTCGTTCTTTATACAGATGGCAGTTTCATAGATGAGGGCAAGAGACATGCTGGGTATGCAGTTGTATCAGACTATGAGACTACAGAGGCAAAAGCCTTGCCTGAGGGATGGTCAGTCAGAGAGCAGAACTATGGGCCCGAGTCAGGGCATTAGAACTCAGCAAGGATAAATGCACCCACATCTACACCGACTCGACACTCTGCATGTCCATGGGGCTCTATATGTATGGAAAGAGGACTTCTAACAGCCGAGGGAAAACAAATGAAAATTCAAGAAGAAATCCTAAAACTACTAGAGCTAGTTTGGGAGCCCAAGGAAGTAACATCATACACCGCGAGGGACATCAGAAAGGATAAGAACTCAATATCAGAGGGAAACTGCTGAGCAGACGCAGCAGCTAGACAAGCGGCCAAAGAGCAGACAGTCCCGTCAAGGATCATGCTGGTCCCAGAACTGCCTACACCCCCGACATACACAGCCCAGGAAAAGGAATGGGTGCAACAGGAAGAGGGAAAGATAACAAAGGATGGTGGTGCTCCCCGACTGCAGGATCTATGTGCCAGGACAACTAGCTCACTGGGCAGTCCTTCAGCAGCATGAACTTACCCACCAGGGAAAACTGCTCTAGAAACCTTGTGGAGCCGGCGCTACCTGACTGCTCGACTGCCGTCCCTCTGCGCCTCGATGATGCGGTGCTGCCTCCTTTGTGCACAGAACAACGCTAGACAGGGTCCTGTTGGGCCAGCAGGAATTCAGTGCAGTGACCAGACTCCCTTTGAAGATTTAGAAGTAGACTTGACTGAGATAGGGCCAAACAGAGGGAATAAATATCTCTTAGTTTTTGTCTGCACATTTTCACACTGGGTCAAAGCATACCCCACTCATACAGAAAAGGCCAGAGATGTAACCGAGGCACTGCTAAAAGACATTATCCTATGATATGGGATGCCATTGACTATAAAATGAGACAGTGGCCCAAGTAATGCAACAGATAGCTAAGACCCTAGGTATCTAATGGAACTTATACACGGCCTATTGGCCTCAGAGTTCAGAAAAGGTAGAATTCATGAATTGGACCCTCAAACAGGCTATTGTTATGTCCAGAAACTAGTCTGCCCTGAATAGACATACTGCCCATAGCCCTCCTACAGGTATGTTGTACCCCTAGGGCCAGAATAGGATTTCCCCCTTTTGAGATCCTATATGGTAGAACCCATCCCCTTAAATAGACTGGAGGGACACCTAAAGGAACTAGAATACTTAGAAATACAGAACAACTTCTAGGCCTTAGAAAAACAATTCAGAAAATCCAGAAATGGGTAAATCCCAATCTCCCTTAGGACCCCAATGCACCCATTTAAACCAGAAGACTATGTATGCATGCAAGACTGGAAAAAGAACCCCTTCAACCTACCTGGAGGTGACTTTATCTTGTCATACTAACTTCTCCCATAGCCCTTAAAGTTACAGGACTGGATGCCTGGATCCATCATTCCCAAGTGAAGACAGCCCACCAGAGCAGTGGATCAACCAACCAAGAGAGCCCTCTGACCAGAACTCCGCCTGGACTGTCCACTAGTTGTCTCCCACCTGTCTCAGGCTGATGCATAATCTGTTAGAGGTTTAGCGGGACTGATGACCCACCAGGAGACCCTATGTCTATCTCTGTTCATTGTTCTCATAGTCTGGGCCTTACTCCTCCCAGTTGCCTTTGTCAGCCAGTTCGCAGACCCCTCCCGTGGGATTGCTGCCTGTCAGCTTACACAGATCATTGGCAAGGCCAGCCTTTCTTGATTCCCCCCTGGAATATTGTCCCAACCTTATGCACTCCCGAAACCATGAACCTAGCATATGCCCTGTTCATAATGTTTATTCATCCATTGTGGGCAGTTCCAATAACAGAATGGAATATACTCAACTCTTGCAGCTTGCCCAGGCCATAGCAATGACTTTTAACTTATCCAGCTGTTGGGCATGTGGTGTATCAGGGCCAGAAATAAACTGGCCCTGGGTTGCAGCCCCACTCTGCCCCGAGTGGATCCCAAGTAACCTCTCTGAGGTCCATCATGGGATGGGATAGTGAAACCTGGAGACGAATCATGATTGGCCATTAGTAGAAACCACCCTGCCCCCCCACCCCCCAGAATGTAGTGTCTGAAACAGACCACTGCAGAGTCGGGGAATCCACCTCAGCCACAGTCAGTGCAGTTGGACATACGCCGGGAAGGCAGTTACCCTTGATCGCAAACCTGCAAAAGATAAATGGGACAAAGTAGGCATCCTGCTTAACAGCATCCAGTTCCCATGCCAAATGACAGAACCTCAAAACAAGAAAACTTTCTGTAGTGAGAGAGTCAGAAAGACAACATTCTATGTCACCGACACTCATATTTTTCCTTGAGACAATATTGCCCTGTAAGCAGAGCAGTGAGACGGGCCTCATCCCTTGCATATATAACCAATGAACTTGGAATGAGTCTAATGGCAAGGAAAGGCTTGGGTTCACATGATATTGGAGTCTAACCTGCCAACACGGGAGGGACTGTACTTGGTACTCTAGCTCTAACCTATGGAACTGTTCATATGGCACCTGTGGGGGTCACAATCCTGGGAGCACCCCTGGGATGCCTACACTATCACTGTTATCCAAGTCTAAGACTCAGTGACCAAGAGCAGATCTTCAAAACTGTTGCTTGTGCACCAAAAGGTCATTATTAGATGTGTGACGAAATGGCATATACCTGCCTTCCCCAAAGTTGGACGGGCACTTGCTACATAGCTCAGTTCTTCCTCTCAGAAAGGTCTGTAGGAGAGACGTTAAGAGTTAAAGTTTATGATGAGCTAAACAGACCAAAGCAAAGCACAGACACTGATCTTACTTCAACTGGAAATGCTAATGGATGGGACAATGAATGGCCTCCTGATAGAATAATTCAGACCTATGGCCCTGCCACTTGGGCACAAGGTGGCAGTTGGGGCTACCAAACGCCCATCTACCTCCTAAATAAATTGATAATATTACAGGCGGTAGTAGAGATAATTACTAATGAAACAGCTATGGCACTAAACTTATTGACAGATCAGGCTACCCAGATGAGAGCCACAATCCTCCAAATTAGCCTTAGATTACTTATTTGTAGAAGAAGGAACAGGAAAATAGTTAAAGATGTTGCCAGAGGCCTGTGGAAAATAGCCCATGCCCCAGTCCAGAACTGAAGTCCCTCTTTGACTCAAAATGGTTCTCTTGGTTCTCTTGGGACAGAGGATTTAAAACTCTGTTAGTGATCATGGGACTCATTTTGGGAGTCTGCCTATTCCTCTCTTGTCTTCTACCTGTCATAGTAGGCCTGATTCAGTCATAAGCCCATACCTCCTACAATGAGCAGGACTGCTAACTATATCTTCTTCCTATATTCACATGGTCCAAGATGCCTCAATCCCACTATAGCCTCATTCAGCAAGAAGCAGTCAGAATGATTGGTGCCCTTTTTTCCCATCTTTGGATCCATCAAAGCTGACTATTGATCAGTATAAGGAGCAAAAGATGGGAACGGGAGGAAAAAAGGCCTGTCTGCTGCTTCCTAGCAGCCATGAAGGCAGCCATAAAAATCGTTCGAGCTGGCAGAGCCATAAAACATCCTGTGATCTAAGCTTACTGGAATGATGCAGGCAACGGAAGTCACCAACAAAAAACATCCTGTGCTCAAAACCCCCCACTCTAATTTACATCTCTCTCTTCCCGTGCTTGCTCTAACCTATATAAATGTACCTTAACCTGAAGCCCATGCTCAGCCTTTGGGGAAGGATCCCTGCTGAGCCCGTGCACAATAAATCTGCCTAAAATACTTCCAAAGAGTGTCTGCTTGGTTTGTCCCAGAGAGAGCCGTAACACCTACACCAGCAATAACTAAAATGGCTCTTCCTCTGTGTGCTATAAGGTTCTACGTGTTTTATTCATTTGATTCTCACAATAGAGAGATACACTTATTTTACAAATGGATACCCATCGTTTTATGGGTGAATAACTCAAGGCATAGAACAGTTAAGCAGTATGTTGCATCACCCAACTAATAATGATGGAAATAGACATTCAATGACACCATCTTAGCCTTGGCAAAAGTTAATGCTCTTCCTTGCTTTGTAAACTCCCTCACACTGATTTCGAGGGGTCATGTGCCTTAGCCCCATCAGAGCAGGTTTCTCCCTCCGGTGTGACCCACAGTGGCTTTTCTTCCTTCTGAGGGACATTGTCGTTTTTAATTCCTGAGCCCCTCCTCACTGTTGGAGCCCATTTCCTCTCTCCTGGCCTCAGCTATGAGCTAAGATCCCCAATCTAGGATCTCAGTCCAGGTTTTCTGCTGAACTTTGAACAGTATTTTAGGGGCTCCTGAGCCTCTCTAGTGTCCCTCATCTTCAACCGAAGTACACTGGGAAGGGCTGAAGTGACTTCTCACAAGTCCAGGGCACTCGGGGCAGATTATCTAGACTAGAAGGCTAAATGGATGGACATGTCCTTCAGGTGGTCGTCTCCACAGCGCTTCTCAGAGCTACTGGGCAGCCACAAAGTGGAGGCTGTTTTCTGATAACACCAATGATAGCACATCATTGGCCGGGGTCTCCAGAGCAGATGTGGACTCAGGGTTTGGGGTGGAAGATGTTTCCTGTGACTGGAAAGGGAGGAAGTAGAATTGGGCAGAGGGTCTGGCTGACCGGTAGCTTGGACCCAATAAAGCCACCCAATGGGCAGCGAACTCGGGAATGAGCCTTGCCTCTCGGGTTGTCCAGTGTGGAGCTGGGATGCCCTGGCCTTTATACCAGAGTACTCCTTTCCAGGATGTGGGCGCCCTGAAGAGGACAAACTGGGCAGCAGCTCCTTCAGGATCTTGGTGGACTTTCTTCTTGATTGGAAATGTAGAAGGTGGCGGAGTGAGTGGGGCAAACCGCGGTCCTGGCTGCCACGGAGGCTCTTCGGCCCTTGAGTGTGCAAGACAGACTCACCTCCTTATTTCCCAGCTCCAACCAGCACCACTGCTGTTTCAGAGGCTGACCCGGTAGTAACCAACTGGGGTCTGAGCCCCTGGTCTTCATACCCTCCCATTTATAGGCACAACACTGAAGTCTCCTGTTTCGCAGGTGTCCTTGGAAACTTCTCTTGGAACTTAGTATATCTATTCAACATGCCTCCTTCCCTCTACCTTTTTATGTATATGTGTATCTATACGTGTGTTTGTATATGTGTGTACATATGCATGTGTATATGTTTGTTTTTATTTAGAGGAAGAACACAGGCAGGAATGAAGGCAAGTAGGCAGGCAGGCAGGAAAAGAGAGGAGGGAGAGGCGTGCATCCCTCCATTTAGTCGTTCGTGTTGGTTGTTCCCCCCAGTCCTGGGTCTTTAACCCAGTTCTTGGACTTTACATGAACTGTGCTACCCGAAGCCACAGATTTAACTGCTGAGTCACCAGGGTCTGTCTTCCCATACCTCTTCATCCTTCCTTCACATCTGCATAGTGATTCTGGTACTGCAGCCTCACCAGGGTGGAAAACCCCTTTTTTTCAGACTTCTAAAAACCATCATGGTAACAGTCCACACCAGTGCCTTGCAGGGCATGAAATCCTGTGTCTCAGGAAAGTCTAAAAAGTCAACACATTCTTCTCGCCCAATCTTAAGTTCCAGCCCTACAACAAGCATCCTCAGAATCTTCTTCCCTGCAAAATGCCCTGGCCCTGCTGGAATTTGCTGATGAGTTCTTGAAGCTCATTTGGAATAGTTCCTTTCGTTGGTTATTAAACCCAGCACCTCTTAAAACTTAAAAGCCAGATATTATCCAAAAGTCTGGAAACAACGGATACTGGCAAGGCTGTGGAGAAAAGGGAACACTTTTGCACTGTTGGTGGGAGTGCAAATTGGTACAAACCCTCTGGAGAACAGTTTGGGGATTCCTCAAAAAGTTGAAGATGGAAATCCCATATGATCCCACCATCCCACTTTTGGGCATCTTCCCGAAAGATACAAAAACACCCATCCACACAGATGTATGTATCCCCATGTCTATTGCAGCCCTATTCACAACAGCTAAGAACTAGAAACAACCTAAGTGCCCAACATCTGATGAATAGATAAAGAAGATGTGGTGCATATATACAGTGGAATACCACACAGCCCTTAGAAGAGATGAAACCCTGTCATTTGAATCAACATGCATAGAACTAGAGGGGATTATGCTAAGTGAAACAAGTCAAAAGAAGACAGAGACCAGAGGACCTCCACCACCTGAGACACAAGGGTGTGCTGACAATAATTTTTTTAATTGTTTTACTGAGATATAGCTTATGTGCCATATAATTCACCTATTTTAAATATACAATTCAATTTTTTTCATAAATTCATGGAGTTATGTAACTGTTACTAACTCAATTTTAGAACAAAATTTCATCATTCCAAAAAGAAACCACATACCAACCGGTCGTTCTGTTTTTCCCCCCAACTGTCTCACCACCACCACTAGACAATCATAATGTCTGTAAAGACTTGGTGTCTGTAGATTTGCCTATTCTAGACAGTTCATGTAAATGGAAGAATATAATGTGTGTCCTTTTGTGACTGGCTTCTTTCATTTAGCATAATGCTTTCAAGGTTTGTCCATGTTATAGCAAGTATCAGTACTATTTTTATGGCTGACCAATAGTCCATTGTATGGATTTACCACCTTTTGTTTATCCATGTGTTAATCGAAGGATTTTTGCTTATTATGAATAATGCTGCAATGAGCATTCATGTGCAAGTTTCTGCAGAGACATGTTTTCAGTTATCTTGCCTAGGAGTGGAATGACTTGGTCATACAATAACTATGTTTAGCATTTTGAGAAACTGCTGGACTATTTTTTCCAAAGTGATTGAACCACTTACCAATCCCACCAGCAATGTTCAAGAATTCTGATTTCTCCATATCTTTGTCAATGCTTGTTATTGTTTGTCTTTTTTATTATATCCATCCTAGGGAGTGTGAATTTGTGCCTCATTATAGTTTTGATCTGCATTTCCCTAGTGGCTAATAAAGTTAGCATCTTTTCATGCGCTTATTGATGGCCTGAACAATTTTAGTCTGTAATTTAAATGAGCTAATTCGGGGATTTTCATACTTGCTTGAACCTTCGGATTCTTTCTTCAGATGAAAGTTTACACAAAACAGAGCTGAGGGTCAGGATGGGTGAAAGGGTGAGGAGTGAAGGCCCAGCCACTCGGCCCAGCAGCTACAGCTCCATACCCTACTAGAACTTTGCAAGTTTGAAATGTGAAAACCACTGACTAGAGCAACATCCCAAGAGAGCTAGTAAAACAATGGCCAGAATAATGGAAACGGAATTGATCCATCTAAGTGAGTGGTATTTGGTGATCATATTTTCCTAATCAATACAGATTTGCAGGATCTAACAGTAGAATATTTAAACCTGAAACATCTTCTGAAAAGCTGGTGTTTATTGAGAAAACATTAGTGAAATGCTTTTTTTTTAAAAAAAAAAAGTACAGGTAGGAATGAAGGTGAGTAGGCAAACAGGAAGGACAGAGCGAGAAGAGGAGGAAGAGCATCTATTTTCATTTATTTATTTATATTTAATTATTCATCTTCGTTGCTCGCCCTGGCCGGCCTCAGGTCTTGAACCCTGGACCTTGGGATGTATGTGGGACTGCTCTGAGGTGTACTAGACCACTAGGCCACCAGGGCTCATGCTGGAATGCTTGTTACATGCCAGACTTCCTCAGTTCTGGGGATTAAAGCAGTGAACAAGACAGACAAGACCTGCTCATGGAATTTCACATTCCCATGGATAAAGCAAGCCACGGACAGACAGACAAACAAGAAAAACATCAGATGGTAACTGGGGCTTTGCAGTGACTGAGATACCTCCAAGGGTCTTCTAGGTCAGGGAGCTCCAGAGGAGGTGACTTTTTTTTTTTTTTTTTTTAAGGAAAGGTGCAGGCAGGAATAAAGGTGAATAGGCAAGCAGGCAGGAAGAGCATTTTATTTTATTTTTATTTAGTTGTTTACTAAATCAACCAGTTGTTCACACTGGTTGTTTCTTCTCAGACCTGGAACTCAAACCCAGGGGTCTGTGGCTCAGACTCCTTTGCAGAGCACTGACCGGGAATGCCGAGGTGACATTTAAACAGAGCAGGAAGACTAGAAGGTAGGGGAAGCAGTCAACGCAAAAGCCCTTGGCTGGGGCCCAGCATGGCCCAGCATGAACGCTTCGAGGCGCCCCGAGCAGCGTGGAGCAGACTGTGGGGGACAGTCGTGGGAAACGGGTCTGGAACCGCTAAGAGCCAGATTTCGTTGCCCTCGATGGGCCAGGTTAAGGGCTTTAGACTTATATTTTAACGTGTTGAAAAGTCATTAGGGTATTAAATAGGGGAGTAACAAAGCTGATTTTTTTTTTTGAAGGGAAGATAGGCTTTTTATTGTAGAATACTTTTGAATTTCTACAAGCAGTGAGAATGTACTGAGTTGTCAGAGACCGCATATCCAGGTTCCCTGTACATATTAGTATAGTCCATCTATCCCAGTAATGCTGATACATTACTAACTAAAGTTCATACTATACTCAGATTTCTTTAGTTTTTACCTTTGTCCTTTCTCTGCACCAAGATCCCATCCAAGATACCACATTGCATGTGGTTATGGTTTTACCTCCTCAGGCTCATCTTGGCTTTGAGTTTTTCAGACTCATTGTTTTGAAACCTTGACAGTTTTGAGAACAACTGCTCAGATGTTTTGGAAAATGTCCCTCAGTTGACATTGTCTGATGTTCCTCTCGTGATTAAAAGTGAGGTTGGAAAAGCAAGGCTGGGTTGTCAACGTCATTCAGTGAGACCTATGTCAGAATGGACACACATTTATTTGATGCTGCTTTATGTGCTGCTCACGTTGTGAGTTCTCTCGGCTGGTTCCCCTCTCCCTTTGGCTAAATCCTAATGCGGCAGCAGGAAAGGTCTGCCGACTCACAGCAGAATGTGGGTAAATGGGCCTTCCAGTCCCATCAAGTTTCCAGCCCTCCTCACCAAGTAGACCAGAAATCCTGACCAGAGAAATTGTGTGACTGCAAAGATTTATTGTTGTTTCAAATTTGTAAGTTTTGGATTATTTTATACGTATCAAGAGAAAACAAATGCACAAAATAGAATGCTATGAACAAAAGAACATTTCTAGAACAGAGAGGAGCTCTTGGAAATAATCTAATGAAAACAGAAATAATAAACAATAGATAGAAAATAAAGTTGAAGAAGTCTTCCAAAAAGTACAATGAGATAGAAAATCAGAGAATTAGTCCTGCAGAGCTAAACTAAATGGAAATTCTTGGAGTGAGGGTGGGGAGAGAGAGAGAGAACAGGAATAAATATATAATCCCTGAAATATATCAAGAAAATTTCCCAAAACTGAACTTTCAGTTTTCAATTTCAAAGCCATAGGAAGGACCTAGGACAATGTTTGAAGATAAAAAATACTAGATCACATCGTAGTTCACTTTCAGGACACCAGGAATAAAGAGATCCTACAAATGTGCAGAGAAGGAGAGAGAAAATATAGCCCAATAATCAAGAGCTAAAGTGGTTTCTGTTTGACTAGATATAAAGTAGGAAATATTTTTCCCTCAAGGGAGCCTTTTAAAAAACATTTTGACCACTCTGTGGAGACTGTTTTCAGGGGATTAAAGGTAGAAATATGAAGACCAACCGAGGGGCTAATGTAGTAAGTAACCCGAGTGGCTGGTGACCAGGGCCCAAACTAAAGTCTGGGGGGTCAAAGAGACAGAGCTGGATACACTGGCCTGATTATGAAGTTTGAATCTTCTGATGGAGGTGTGAGAAGGATAAAGGATAGCTCCTTGATCACAGCAACCCCGCAGATGGACTACATATCACCTCCTGGGATGAGAGGAAAACTGTGTTACCGCTGGTCCCTGGTCCCTGGGGCCAGCAGAGGCTGAGCCCCATCACTCTGACCAGGAGGCCGAGGAAGCAATGCCCTTCCGGTGGGGTCAAGTTTTATTGAGGCCAGACAGTAAAGAGGGCTTGCATGGTGGGGTGGAGAGAGAATGGGAGGTCAAACCAGAGACAGGAGGCCTCTGGTGGGGACAGGCATCCATGAGCAGAGGCACTAAGGATAACAGTGCTGAGGCTTAGCCACAGCAGACCTGGTCCACATCGGCAGCTGGCAAGGAAACCAGTTGGTCTCTAGGACTTTGCGCCTGACAACCACACAGAGCTTCGTGCCCCCTTCTCAGGATATTGCCTGTCTCCTCTAACTGGAATTCTTCTGCTAAGGCAATCTCCCCCTTCATGTCATCTGTGCTCACCAGTCCTTGACTTGTCCACTTGTCACCACAGTGCAGAGATCACCCCTTCCTGGCTTCCTCACTTCAAACATTTGAAGCTTTTTTCCTGGGATACCAAGAGGAGAATAATTCCACAAGCCACCAGTGAGAAGGATCATTTCTGCAACGATCCCGGCGACTGAGTCCAGATTTTTTTAATGTGATTTCGCTACTTAAGTTGCTCTTGCCACCTTAAAGGCCTTCACAGAGTCCTTTGGATAATTCACCATCAGAAAACCTTCAAGATCTTTCTTCTGTTTTTGCGCCAGTTTCTTCAGTAGGACCTAATTGTTTCCTTCTTTGAAGTCTCCATAACTCCATTCATTCATTCATTTGATCTTATTTTTTCAATTAATATTTCTTGAGGTACCACTGTGCTCCAGGCTCTGAGATTCAGCAGAGAACAGTGAAGACCACAAGCTTCTATTACAGAACTTATCTCAGATTGTGCAGTGTATAGTCTATCATGCATTCATTTATTCACACCACAAACTTGTACTGAGCATCTCAGTGTCAGGCACTGTACTAAGTGCTAAGGACACAGTGGTGTGCAAGACACAATCTCTGATACTCTGGTGGTGACACAATGCAGGAAGATCGCAGATGGAGATATGGAAGGAAGGATACGTGGGTAGACAGGTCAGGAGAGCGGGGAGGGGAGGAGAGGAGAGGGAGAGAGGGGAGAAGAAGGTAAGAAGGAGAGATAAAGCTGTTAGGAATTTATTCTATGACTTAGCCTCACTGGACTCTAAGCTCCCTGTCTGATTGAGCCATCATGTACATGCAGAAGTGACCATGAGGGCTTGTTGATTTGACATAAATGTGTCCTTGGCTGTGGCCAGATGCATCAGTCTTCCATGCTAGCCTTCCTGCCCCCACTCCAACTGCTGCACACCACACACCTTGGACTCTATTCTTTCCTTTGACTCCCGCACACTTCCGAGTGATGGGGGTCCTCCCAAAGCCCCTCCCCAAATGAACTCCTAGAAGCTTAACTAGAACCTGTTTCCCACATACAGGGCTGTGGGCAAGGAGACCAGAAAAGGCAGTTTTCCTAGTTCCCCACTCCCTTCATTCCCCAGGAATATGTTTCCAGTAAGGACCACAGGGTCACCCAGGCCACCCCCTTATCTAGTTCATCTGCCCTCCCGGAGGCCTATCTCTCAGAAGAAGCCTGAGCAGATCAGAGTAGAGACAAGCCGGTCAGCACCCGGGCGGCTGGCCCACCCTTTGCATTTGCAGTTGCCTTCCGTGCTGCTGCCCAGATGGCCACTCAGCCGGGTTCTTTGTCGGTGACTGTTTGCAGAGTGCTGGCACCCAGATCAGCCGGCCCACAAACGTCCCCCTCCAGGCTCTGGCCCCAGGCCACACAGCCACACCCACCCACGCACCAGTGAGGCAGTTCAGGTTACACCATGTGTGCGTGTGCCCGCGCCTACCTACGTGTGTGTCTCCATGGTTACCAAGGAGGCTGAGCACTGGGGCGAGGGCCTTGCGGGCCCCCTCAGGTAGGTTGGGTGCCTGAGGAACACAGCAGGGCCTGACCTGGGTCTCAGGAGAGCAGTGGAAAGTGGGCTGCCTGGTTGTCATAGGTATTAAATCTTGGGTCAGCCTCACTTCCCTTTTCCCAGGATTCTCTGTTCGGTGCTTCAGTGAGCCACTCTGGGCTTGTCCATACTTGCCCTGTACACTTAAGTCTAGCCTCCCACCTGCCTTAGCCCTTCCCTGTCTCGACCCCATTAGGCCTGGGAAAAGAGTTTCAGATAATGGCAGCAATGTGACCATTTGTCATCTGGGCTGGGCCACTGCTGCATTACTCTTCTCGGAGCACACACCGTGACACTGTTGTTGGTTCTTCTGTTTCTTGTGCCTCATATCTTCTAACTCATCAGCCAGTCCTTTCAGCTCTACCACTCAAACAGAGTCCTCATCGGCCCCTTTCTCACCAGTCCCCCTGCTCTGCCCCCTGTCCTGTCTCTGCCCTGGACCACTGAGTGACTCCCTGACTCCCGGGTTCTCCCTCTACTCTCGCTCCCACTTATGTTCACATGGCCTCCAGACTGAGGCTTTTGTTTTTCTTCTTTAGGAAGGAAGCAGGCAGGAATGAAAGCAAGTAAGCAGGAAGGAAGGAATAATAGTTTATTTATTTAGCTCTTCATTTTAGTCTTCCTTCTCCCTCTCCCCCATCCAGGTCACGAACCAGCGTCCTTGAGCTTTATGTGGACAACGTGGAATATGCTAGAGCCATAGACTTAACCCCTGAGCCACCAAGGTACTCCCAGAATGAGTTTTTAAAAGCACAAATCCAATTGGACTACTCCACCAAGTTAAAGCTCTGGCTTCCCCTCTCCCTTAGAATGGCTCCCCAGTCTTTACCTGACCTACAAGACTCTGTGTTCTAGACCCTCGTCGTCTCCCTTTTCCATCTCATTTGGTCCCACCCCGCCAGTAGCTGACTTTAGCACACAGTTGTTTTGTTTCTTATAAACACCTTGTCTCCAGGCCCACCTCCTGTGTCCTCTTCCACGGCTCACTTCTTGTCAGACGGTCTTAGCTCAAATCTCACCTATTCATAGAAGACTTCTTGCGATGCCCTCTGAGCTAGACCCCTGTTATAGTAATTAGGATAGATAATATTAAGAATGTATTACACTTAGAAAATGGAGTGTCTTATGCCCTGTTAAATGTTATAAAGTAACTGAGTGAAATGAAACTAAACTGAGTGCAAACATAAAGATAAAAACACCACTAGGCGACACCCCTGTGTGCACCTATACCCTTAGATATCACAGCCCCAGGCAGCCCATGGAACCTGCTGATAAGACACACTGAAGACACCAGAAGACACCCATCTAAGAGTATAAGAAAAGAGGACTGAGAGAAAGCCGTTAAAGCCGCTCGTTCTGCTCCTCCACAGACGTTCGCTCTCCACAACCCTTATCACACCTGCCTGAAGCTCTGCCTTGGACCGCGAGTCCAGATTGTGAGCCACAGAATCGGGCCCTGAATGAGAAGCCGAGACGCAGGTGCACGTCCTTCGTTCCAGTGTGTGTGTCTGTCAGCGCGGATCCCCGGGGGACCTGCTGAAGCCTGGAAACCACCAGGCTAAGGTAAATAAACCTCGTGTGATTTGTGCAACTTCTGTTTGTCTCCTGTGTAATTTATGCTTGGCCGAAATAGATATTAAGTACCTTGGGTCGTACGTATAAGCCCAGTCCAATAGGATTGGCAGAGGCACCCTTGGTCACCTGTGCTTACGTCCCTAAAGGAGTTACTGGGACAACCCCCTTCCCGGTGCACCCTGCCTCAGGGGGACCCGTCATCTTCTCTCCAGGGCTCATCACTTTCTCTACTCCCTCAACATCTGTTCTTTGCCAACTTGAATAGAAGGCACCTGAGGACACAGATCTTTCCTGCCACATCACCTGTCTCTCCCGCTCTTGAAAGGAGAGATGCTTAATAGAAACATTTTTGAGGAGTGCGCCTAACAATTCAGGTATGTTCCCCACTCATATGCCAAAGGCTTACCAGGTTCTGTCAAATATTTGTGACAGCAATGCATGGCAATACAATAGCATTTGGCAATAAAAAGGAATGAAGTCCATGCAACAACATGGATGAACCTTGAGAATGTTCTGCAAATGGAAGGAGCCAATCAAGAAAGACCACAGGCTATAAGATTCCATTTCTATGAAGTGGCACACTCGTCTTTGCCAGGGACTAGACAGATGGAGGAAGCGAAGGGCCTGCTGATGGTACCAAGTCTCTTTTTGGAGTGATGAAACTGTTCTGAGATTAGATAGTGGCGATACTTACATAACTCTGAATACACTAAAAACACAGCCTTGTTCATTCTAAAAGGGCAAGGTTTATGGTATGTGAATTAAATCTGTTCAATTCCATTAAAGCTGGTAGTTTTTAAAAAGCAGTATGTGGTAATTACATGATTCAAGCAGTCCCAGAAAGTGAAAAGCAGAAAAGAGACACCTCCACTCTCACCACTCCTGACAACCTATCGGTGTACGCCCCACCCAGACGCTTCTCTGCACACACTTAGTGAGGCTCCGTCTCTGGAGACAGAAGCAGCTGCGGCCACAGCACGCCTCTCAGGGACATGGGCTAACACTAACGCTAGGACTGAGCCGACCAGAAGCACACCCCTCTAACCAGCTGTACCAGGGTAGATACTCTGCTGTTCCCTGTTTTCTTTCTACTTCTTCACTCAATCCTACCTCCTGGGCATCTTCCCATGTTACTCTGTGCAGCTGCACACCAGAGATTCAACAAATGCACATCGGCCCGCTGCGGGCTAGTGCCTGATTAACTTGACAGTCCCCTTTGAAGGTGTCTCTAGAATGCCGTGGGATCCCCACACCGGTGTGGACTGCCTCCGGCTGTTCTCCAAGTCCCCCCCTTGATTTTCTCCTGGGGATATGAACCCAACAGCCGTGGGAACTCTTGAAGGGAGGGCCTGGCTATTGCTGCCTTTGTTTTCTCACCAGAATCCCAGGACTTTAGCAGAAAGCACACACTATTAGGTAAATATTTTGGAAATGGATTAAGAAATAATGAATTCATAAATAAATGGAGTCGCTAAATGAAAGAGTAAATCTGACCTTGGTACAGATCTCCAAAGAGTCTCTGAGATTGTCAACGATGCACCGTCTTTCCTCTCTACTTGGGTACTTTTAGAAATTATAAAGCCTTTTCCTGCACATTACCTCCTTCTGTTTCTGCTTTAAACATCTAATGAGTGTCAATGAATGCGAAGCATGATCTTGCACACAATGAGCTGAGGTTCAGAGACATCAAAGCTCTGGTCTGACTTCCCCACCTCTAAGTGAGATCTCCTTGACTCTCTCCACGACCACTCACTCCAGGGATCTTAAAAAAGGGAAGCTGGGTCTTCCCTGATGAGAGGACCACAGCCAGCAAAGTTCAACTGGTATGCTTCCAACACAAGAGCAGATGGTCTAGGTTCGGTCCCTCATGCCCCAGAAACTGAAGAAGTCCATGCTTTAAAACCCCGATATTACCTGCCCCAACCCTGCTCTCTCGCCAGGCCCTGCCTCCAGCTTTTAATGCAGGACCACTGATGGGGCTGAGCTGGAAACCGCTCCCTACCCTCTCCCGAGGTCATTCCCAAGCACAGACCACAGAGGTTCTCTCTCAGTGGCATGTGATGTGGTCCACAGACTGGCGCTGGCCCACGCCTAAAAGCTTGTAGAGCCATTTGGCAGAAAAATTTCTATCTGTTGATATAATAACAACAACAAAAGAGATTTGCAATTTGTGCTTTTTTTTCTTTTTCTTCTCCTAGTGATTCATTTGTATTGTTTTGCACCAGTTTTACGTTGGAAAAATAAAACAAAGCAAAGCAAAACCATATTGGTGACCCAGCACAAATCATTTGAGAAACTCCGGTCTGGAAGATCTGGTGATGCCCAGGGTCCGCTGTGTTGATGTTCACAGCTACCTGCCCTGAAGAACCCTTCTGTTTCCTCTTAAGGAAAAAGGGGATCCTAAAAGGCCACCCCATAGGGTAGCTGCGAGAGAAAATCGCATAGGTAACACACATAGATACAGAATAGGTAACTGCCCCCGCCTTTCCCTCCTGTCCCTTGTATTGACCCCAGGATATGATGCTGAGAGACAGGAGGGACCCAAAGGCAGACAGAGATGGGGCAGTAATGGCAGGGAACAGGCAGAGTCATGCACTGAAGACCCAGAGGGACAGCAAGGACAGCTGGGGAATCCAGAGAGAGCACAAGAGCTGTGGAGCAGCTCAGCCTCCGGGGCTTGACCCAGCTGGAGCATGAGCTCCTTGAGGGCGGAGACCCCACCTCCAGGCAGCCTTGTATAGTCCTGGTGGGAAGATGCTGTCTGCTTGGCGACTGCCAGGACACAGAGGTGGCGGGGCAAGGGAGTAGAGGTGGCTGCCAGAAAGGAGCCACAGAGCTCTAGCGCCATGGCCGTGGGCTATGACTGCAGTAGAGATGGAATCCTGGGGGCGGGGTGGGGTGGGCTGCTCTCCCAAGGCCAAGGGACTTTGGACCATGGCCTTGTGGGAAGAGAAAGAGCCTTGGAAGAGAAAAAATGGAGGCCGAGAGCCAAGTGAAGGAGGTAGGTGACTAGAAATAATGGACGGCAGACAGTATGACCTGGCATTGCAATCTGGGACACTCCCTGGGTGGTGGGAAGCCCTTCACTCAGGGTTAGTTTGGAAAACCTGGCCCCAGGCTTCCTGGAGCCTAGAGGAAGTCTGAGAAGCTCACATCCACAGATCTGCTGAAGAGACCCACCATCAACCGTTATACATTTATGAATATATAGGATATATAACTTTTTGGCAACAAAGAATTCCAAGTAATCATGTCCCAAGACATTCAGGGTCAGGGGCTGGATTCAAGGCCTTGACATAGCACCCCAAGTGTAATGCAGACAGGCTAAGCCAGGGGAGCTCCTGGGGGCAGAGTGGCCTTGCCCAGCAGGCTCCCTGAAGTCGGCCCCCTTTTTCCTCATAGGGGTCTTAGAGCCGAGCCTCTGTGTGTTGACCTCCCCATCCTGAGATGCTGAGAGGGGATGACCCCCGCTCAGGAAGCAGGGATGGCAGCCCTTCACCCCACTGGCAGGGATGATGGTGCGGTTGCAGTGAGGGTGACTGTTATGTGGAGGAGACAGCAAGAGGGTTTGGAGAGAAATTGAGGAGACGCAGGAACCAGCAAAGAGGAGCAGAGGGTGCTGCTGAAGGCAATGGAGAGGGGACAGCCCCTCCAGACAGCAGGCCATGTGGAGTCACCGGTGAGCACAGCCGGGATCCAATCAGCAGCACAGGGCTGGGCACGTAGTGGGCAGTCCATACATACTTGGTGACTGAGTGTCCAACACCATTGTTGAGAGGCAGAAGAGACCAGGTGGAAAACATATCTCACATGAACTCAGTAGGTTAATCCCCAGAGGAGGAGGAAGCGTCTTCCAACTGCGTCACAGCCGCCCAGCCTCCTGACCCTCCCTAGACCTGCAGAAATCAACCCCATGGGCTGCAGATGACCTGGGAGCTCGACGCCAAGCATTTCTCCCTTTGGGTTAGAGGTTCTGCCTCCTGAGTCTCCACGAGGTGGGCCTCTCCTGACACCTTTGTCACTTCCCCGCACCCCTCCCCACTCTCCTTCCTCAGATGTGAACCCCTGCTTCCTGCTCACTTGCTGAACTGTCCCAAATGAGGTACGAGCTCACTGGGTGGCAGAGCCTCCTCTAGTTGTAAGGCACAGGGAGCGCAGCTCCAAGACAGCCACCTCACCCACCACCGTGAGTCTGTCATCAAGGGGGAAAGTGGCTCAAGTGATCCAACTGCTGCGCTGCAGTGGAGCAGTGGTTAGGTCAGTCGCCTCCAGAGGAGTGCAGGCTACATGAGTTCCAGGTGTATATGGGGGTGGGTGGAGACAACCAGTGTGAACAACCACATTAAAAAATGAAATGCTTCTTCCTTTTCTCTCTTCCTTCTTGCCGGCCTTCTCGCCTTCATTCCTGCTGGCAGCTTTCCTTTTAAAAAAAAAAATGATCCTATTACCAACTGTACTCTGACTCTCCCTAGACCTCAGTTCTCTCCAGGAAATATCCACTGGAAACCAGAGTCTTTGTTCCTCTTGCCTCTGGTGACTTGGACATAACTCCCAGGCACTCCCTGAGCAAGGGAGCCCCTCGAGACATCTCATTCTCTTGGCATTGCCTGGGAATCCCTGGCCCAAGGCAGTGAGAAACTGGCACCAGTGCTGCCATGGAAAGGAACAGAGCTTGCTCCCCAAGGGCCTGAATCACCTGCCAGGACTGCTGCCTGCTCCCCGCCCCCAAGAGCTCTGTCCAACCTGTCCTACAGGTGTGTCTGGCTCAGAGCCAATGGGGCCTAGTGCCCAACTCATTTATGGGAAGGAAGGATGTAAACAGAGGACAAGGGGCGACTGGAGGACAAAGGCAACCCGGGTCTTTTGTTTGCACTTCGCTCAACTCAGAGGCTGCACACATCAACTACGGGCCTGCCCACCAAAGGGCAGCAGGCAGTGTTTCAAGCTGTCCCTGTCCCTATGTGCCTTCCAAGATTCCCACATCACCTCTCCCAGAGCTGCCTGAGACCAGCCTGTCTTTCTTCCCTCACAGCCATGGTCTTAGCCTCAGACAAGGACCTCTAGCTCACCTCTGGCCAGGACACTGCTAGAGAACCATAGGTCTGAGTCATTGGCCAGAATCGGTCACGTGGCCAGCTCAGCGGGTAGGAGGGACTTGAGGTTTCACTTTCCCATTTTAAAGAGTTGAGAAGAGATAGCAGACAGAAAGTTGAGGGCATCTGGAAGGGCCTCAATAAAAGTCAGGTAGATATGAAAATAATACTATCAACCTCCCTGGGATAATCCATATACATTTAGGAAGACTTGGTCCATAGGAAAGCCAAAGCATTCTGTGCACTGACTATGAGCCATGTGCCAGAAACGTCTGGAAGTTCTGGGAAACATCTGCGAGCAAAACAAAGAACACTGCCTGCCCCACCAACCTCCCTTCTTTTAGACATGAAAACAACACCCACATCAATTTACTGTGTATTAGATAATAGTAAGTGCTGAGGAGAAAGGTAAAGTGGAGGAGGTGTGGGGAGGAGCTGCCAGAGAACCTTCCTGAAAAGCAGGAATTTGAATGGAGACCTGCAAGAGTGAGGGGGCCAAGCGATGAATTTCGAGGGAACCAGTTGGGGCCCAGCCAGAGGCCATGCAAGATCTTGAAGGGAGTGCCTGTGTGGCACCCTGGAAGGACAGGGAGGAGGCCTATATGGCTGCCCACAGGGAGGGTGGTTGGGAACACAGCCAGTCACCCAGGGCCTTGTTGGGGTTCCATGTGTTCTCCGTGGGCGCTGAGCAGAGGACCATCATGAACTGACCTAGTATTTACTGGATGGCTCTAGCTGCTGGGTTAAGAATAAATAAATATGAAGAATACTATAATAGTTTAAATATTAACTCTTTATTTTAGCTTTTAAAATTGTGGCACAATGCACACAGGAGAAACTCTACCATGGAACCATTTTTAGCTGTACAGCTCAGTGGCATGAAATACATTCACTCTCTGTGCCCATCACCATCATCCCTCTCCAGAACTTTCCACCTTTCTGAGTTACAGCTCCAGACCCATTGTCACCCACTCTCCATTCCCTCCACCCAGCCCCCACAACCACCAATCTACTTCTGTCTCCATTATTTTATTTATTTTATTTTATTTAAAGAAAGGTGCACACAGGAATGAAGGCAAGCAGAAGCAGGCAGGCAGGAATATAGAGGAAGAAGAAGCCCTTTATTTTATTTAGTTGTTCATCTTGACTGTCCCCCCCGAGCCCAGATCATGAATCTGGGTTCTTGGGATGTGTGTGGACTACGCCTTGGCAGGTTTAACTGCAAGGCCACAGGGCATGCATGCCTCCATTAATTTGACTAGGTAATTCATGTAAGTAGAATCAGAGTATTTTTGCCCATGTGTGAGACCCCCCCCTGCCCCTTTAAATAGCATTTATGGTGGTATGTTTATATATTTTATTTACTTTCATCCACCAATAACTATATGGGGACCTTTAATTATTATTGCTATTTACAGATTAAACAATAAATAAATGAATAAATACATCAGTAAGTAAAGAGGGCTTCTGTATATTCACTTTCACAGGCTCAAGGAGAGATGTGCTTCCTTGCATGTTTTAAGTTCATGTTAATCTTATTACTCTCATGAGGAAGGAGCTTTTGGCATCCCTGTCTACTGCCGAGTGAACTGAGTCTCAGAGCGGCTCAGTCATTTGTTCAAGGTCACACAGCTCATACACGGCCGCACCAGGATGGGGTGCAAGGTCGGCTGACCCCCACAGTCCCCACTCCCCTGTATCTTGCTTGCTTTCTGAAAGGCAGTAAATCCCAAGAAGTGAGCAAGGGTGCAGCGTGGGCTGCACGTGGACAAATATTTCTAAAAATGTAATGCATGTGAATTCATTTCCTGCAAGAAAATGATAACTAGCACATCACGCCCTGGTGCAACATAGAAATGTCAAGTTTTCTTCTTCCTTTTTTTAAAGGTCTCAATCTACTTCTAAATTAAACTCTTCCAAGTGTCACATGAAAACCTCAGGTTTATCAACTGGACTTTATTTTTTTAAGGTAATTTTATTGAAGGAACATTGCATCAAGACATCATACAAGTTTAAGTTGTGCATAATTGGATTTTTTCTTAGCACAGTAAAATAACATAAAACTGACCATTCTCATGACTTTTTTTTTAAAAAGAAAAGGTGCAGGTAAAAATGAAAGCCAGTAGGTAGGCAGACAGGTAGTAGGAGAGAGAGGGAAAAAAACATTTTATTTGTATTTAGTTGTACATCTTTGCTGTTCTCCGTGGCCCAGGACACGAACCTGAGACCTTAGGCTATATGTGGCCCGTACTTTTGATAGCCCACCAGGGCGCACCAGTTTTCACCATTTTTAAGTACGTAAAGTAGTAAGTACATTCATATTGTCATGCAACCATCACCACTATCTCCAGAACTTTCTCATCTTTCCATACTGCAATGCTATGCCCATCAAAGTGTAATTCCTCATTCTCCCTCTCCCCGATATTTAGTAACAGCCATTCTGCTTGCAATCTCTATTAACCTGGCTACTCTGGGCACCTAATCTCAGGAGAATCATTCGGTGTTTGTTCTTTTGTGTCTGGCTCATTTCACTTACAATGTAAAGGGGAACCTATTTTAAGAGGGAAGCGTTAGAATAGATCATATCTAGGTCTGCAGATGTGACCCTGGTACACTGGTAATGAAAGATGGGAAATTCTCACTCCTTCCGGTCTTCAAAGGACAAGCCCAGAACTAGATCTCTTATGCCAAGAAATATGGGAAACATTGGAAAGGGGAGGAAGAGGAGCCAGGGAAGGATATGAAAAGGGGGTCAAGTGAAACTCCTCATCCCAAGAATGAACCAGGTGTTAGTCAGCTATTCTGGGAGTCTTTCTTCTTCCAGAACCCTCTGCATGGGGTTGATCATCCACTCCACCACAGCCTGACAGGCAGCTGATAGAAGGCTCAGTCACAGCCAGGCCTCCAGAGAGACTCCTAGCGCCACTCCACCTTTCTAGTGCCATTTTCCCCCATTTGTGTGACTGGGCAGATCCCAAGCAAAACCATCCAAAGGACTTCCTGCTGCTGCTGACCTAGATCTGTCCAAGAAGCCAGGTGGAAATCAATGACTGGCTGTTCCATATCTCAACAATCTGAGTCTATAGGAGAGATAACACTTAGGGTAGGATCAGACAGAGAGAAGCCTGAGATTGGGAAATCCCCAGGACTAAGCTTCTGACAGTGAACAAATGGAGGTATTTCTAGAATGGAGAGGGAGGCCAATTCTCCCCTGTGGTGGGAGTCCTGGGAGAGTTCAGACCCCAGTTTAGAGTATCAGGCTCCTGGCACCATGATCTCTAGGTCCAATGAGACGGAAATGTCGGGATGAGAGTTGTTTGGTCGGCAGCTGAGAGCACAGGCCACAGATATCCCAAGGACCGGTTCAAGACCAGGGGCTGGGATAAAAACCAAGATGAACTGCTGAATAAAATAAAGTGCTTCCTCCTTTCTCCTCCAGCCTGCCTGTGTCTGCTCACCTTCATTCATGCCTACTTGCACCTTTCCTTTAAAGAAAAGAAAAAGAAAAGGATTGTCAAGATGAGATTGTATTCACTGTCTGGCATTTTCTCAGCAAATGCACTGTGTGCAACACGGGTTGCATCATGCTGAGTGGTCGTATGTGCTCTAGGTCTATGGAAGAAACCACTGCGTTGTCTGAAGCTTGGATACCTCTGTGCAGTCCAGCACTGGCAGCTGTTGGATTGTACCTGTGGCTCAGATTAGCAACCCTTATAAGAGGCTCCCCTAGCTATGCAGGTTATAGGCTGCTACCTTTAATCTCACTGACTATAAACTCTTGAGCAAAGGGATCTGCTCTCTCTCTCTGCCATCATACCCTCTCTCACAGTACTCAATACATAAGTAGATAATAATAAGTCATTGAATGTGTGTGAAATCAGTATATACATGATCACCAAGTCTGATGTCTTGTTGTATTTTCATCGTTCTCCCCTCATGTTCTTTTATGTATTTATTTATTTTTAATTTTTCAGAGAAAGGAAGGCAAGCAGGAATGAAGGCTGGCAGGCAACAGGCAGGAAGGAAGAGGAAGGAGTATCTTATTTATTTACTTTGATTCACTTTGATCATTTGGTTGTTTTTCTGGTCCCCAACTGCAAACCCAGGTCCTTGGGTGGCATGTGAACTGCACCCCAGGAAATGACTTAACACCTGAGTCACCAGCATGCCCCCTACCATGTGTTCTTTTAGAGATTTAGGTGTAAAGACAAATAGATTGTATTAGCATATATTATATTTAAATATATAATGTACATGCATATGTGTAATTTGTTTGCTTTATATATTTAAATCCTAAATCTTGTGATATGTCTTGTTACTTCTTTTCTTGAGAGAAAAGTTAGTTTTTTAGTATCAAATTTGCATTTGCCTTGCTAGGGTGCCATTTCCCAGTTCCCAAAGTCAGTGCATCCACCTCTGACAGCAGAATAGGACACACAGGTATCTTGGAAAATAGTTCCTTCTTAAAATCCACAGCAATCATGAGAAATATTCTTTTTTAAAAGGGTGCAATTCAAATGTGAGTGAAGTCCTTGTGAGAAAGAAAATTTTTTAAAACAACTCTGTCATATTATTGTCTATATAACATTCTCCTTGAGGAACAACATATCTTAATGAGAGGACTTCATTTTCTCCCCCAGTAAAGAATTTGCTGCTCCCTGGTGCTCATTTTAGCTCAATACTTTATTTTAATTCCTGGGTCTACGTCTGTGGTGGGAAATACTTCACGGATAATCTAAAGACAGATGACTAGAACAAAATGCTAATCTGAAGTGGCAAAGCATGGTTTCTAAATATATATCCTACACCTTATATTAGATATAAATATATAGCTTTTGGCATACATGCTAGATTAATGCCAGATTAATGTTAGATGAATAAAAAGCACCCCCCCACCCCCGCAAAATATGCAAAGTGTAAAATGAGGTTTGCTGGTGGGAAACCTTCCATATCATGTATCTGTTTATATATACTACTGACACGTGTTTACAATAGTCTTGAGTAGCACTGCAGATAAAGCAGTGGCCAAGGACAGGCCACCACATACCACAGTCCTGGTCAGAGGTCCCTTCTGCCCCCAGGCCCTGTGGACGTGCCACCTAGGCAGTCTTTAAGGCTCTGCCACTGGCCCTGGCCCTCGGAAGGCTGCTTAAACGTACACTCCTCTCCCAGGGTGAGGTCATCTGATCTTCCTCTGGAGAGGCCAGAACCTGCAAACCTGCCAGGCCTGCCCAGCAGGGCTGACATCACCCCAACCCCCCGCAGAGGTTTCTCTCCGGTCAGTGGCCAGTGAGTGGGTGCGGAGCAGGGGGAGCTCTCTGGGCTAAGGGCACATTCCTGACGGTAGTCACTCCTCTCACCCCCAAGTCCCAGGCTGCCTGGTGGAAACCCCCACTAAAGGAGAGAGTTCTGGAACAATATTTGCTCCTGCTTTGACGGGCACTTGCAGTGGGGGCAGGCTGTGTGGCAAGGGAGGTGACTTGATGGAGAGAGCCCGGAAATTCTGTGCAGAAAGTCCTGAGTTAGCAGTACACAGACCCTTAGCCCTGGCTCTGCCACACGACATCTGTGGCCCATTAGGTGACCCCCAACCCACACGCTCCAAAAAAGAGGTTACTTGATCCCATCTCTCTCTTTTGTTCTGTGGGGTGTGTGTGAGTGTGTGTGTGTGTGTGTGTGTGTGTTTTAAGGAAAGGTGCAGGTGGGAATGAAGGCGAATAGGCAGGCAGGCAGAAACAGAGAGAGGGAAGAATCATTTTATTTTTATTTAGTTGTTCATCTTGAGTGTCCTCCCTCAGCCCCGGAACACGAACTGGGATCCTTAGGATGTATGTGCTGTGCCAGCTGAAGGCAGCTGACCAAACCACTACTCCACCAGGATGTGCCTTTTCTGCTTTTAAGTTCCCACCATGTGCCACATGCTTTACACCGACGTTCCTGTTGACCTTCAGAATTGTCCCAGAAGAGAGGTGTACATATTAGCCACATTTTACAAACAGGAAAGCTGAGGCAGGGGAGGGAAGAGCTTACCCCAAGGACTAGCCAGGAGCTTACTGAGGACCCCAACGCAGGCTGATTGGTTCCAGTGCTCAAATCGCACTCACCTTGTCTGGTACCCCCAGTCATCCTCTTGATACTCTCCCTCCCCTGGCATCCTGTACCATCCCTCCGTCTGCTTTTTCATCCTAGCTCCTTGCAAACCCCAGTCTCCGAAGGTCTGGATATGCTGTTTCAGTTTCTCCATTCAAGCCAACAGTGCAATGAAGAAAAGTCCATCGTAGCAAAGATATCAACCTTTAACCCCTTGATTAGCACAAAAGGTCCTCAGCTTGACATAGGTCACTAATTAGGGGGGTTAAAGGTGATGACTATTGGCCACTAATTACTTGATAAAGTTTGAGGTGAGAGTGTATACATGTATTCAAAAAGTTACTTATTGAATGACTTCTATGTGAATAAAATGGACAAAATGCCAAGTCCTATGGAACTTATATATTATGGAGGAATAAATCAATTGAAAAGAAAGCATATATATGCATACACACATACACGCTGTGTGAGATTGAGATCCTCACTGATTACTACTATGGAGAAAATTAAAGCAGAAAAGAGAATGGGGGTTGTTGGTAGGGCTGGGAGAGGGAATGGATTGAAAAAAAAATTTAAGAGCAAGGCAGGTAGAGGAAGAAGCAGCATTTTTGTTAACTTCTTTGCTTAATCTGGTTGTTCCCCATGAGCCTGGGGTGTGAACCCCAGTCCCTGGACTTTACATGGTTACTCGCCCCAGGAACTGGATTAACACCTGAGCCACCAGGGCGCACAGGATTGGAATTTTAATTGGCGGGATGGGAGACTTCACATAGGAGGTGATATTTAAGCAAAGACTCAAAAGAGGTGAGAGATCAAAGCATTTGAGTATGAGGAGAACTCCAAGCAGAAAGTAAATGGTAGAACGAAGCCCCAAGGCAGCAGCAGGCTGCAGAGCTGAGCAGAGGTCTGAGACCGGAGCAGAGCCCAGGGCAGTAAGATCAGACAGGTGTGGGCAGACAGCGCTGGGTTTCACAGGACCTGGGAGCCCCTCAGCTTTTCCTCTAGAGGAGAACAAGAAGGAAGCTTCAAGGGCTTTGAGCAGAGGACTGTTGTAAGTGCAAGAGTGAAACTGGGAGAGATTAGGAGTCTTCAGTGTTAATCAAGATAAGAGACCTGGGTGGTAGCAATGGAGGGGGAAGTGGTTGGAGTCTGTATGTACTTTGAATGTAAAGACAACAGGATTAGCTGCAGATGACATATGACGTGTGAGAGAAAGAGGAGTCCAAGGTGACTTCAAGGTTTTCAGCCTGAGCAACCAAAGGAAGAAGTTTCCATTCATTGTGGGAGAAATGTTCAGAGGGAGATCAGGTGCTGGGTTTGAGCATATGGAGGCGGAGTTGCAAGGAGAGACGTCTTGGAGGTTAAAGGACATGCAAGTCTGGAGGTCTGAGAGCCGCCAGTTAAATGGCACTTAAGGCCACAGCACTCATCGGCCCCCTGTGACAGTGAGTGAGGGTAAAAAGACCGAGCATTGGGCTCTGAACACTCAGCTTTTAGAAGTCAGGGAGACAGGGCGATGGGCAGAGGAGTCGGAGTTGGTGTCCTGGATGCCAACTGTCTCACCAGGAGGACACTGTCAACAGTCTCTTGTCTCCAGCTAGGTTAAAAAAATGAGTACTGAGATTTAACTGTTGAATTTAACATGACAAGGTTCTTGCTAAAGAGCAAGAGCATTGTCAGTGATCGTGAGTTTAAATTGTGTGAGATATAAACAACTCTTATCCTTTAAGAGATTCAGGAGATGGGCAGAAGCTGGAGGGAACATGGGTCAAAACAAGGTTATTTTTTCTTAAAGATGGTAAACTTTGTAGAGTATGCTAAAGGGAATAATCAAGTGAAAATGAGGGGAGAGAGAATTGTGGGAGCATCATCCTCAAGTAGATGGGGGTGGGAAGGGATTCAGTGCACAGGAGGAGGGCTTGCCCTCAGCCAGGAGCACAGATGGGTCATCTGAAATAATAGGAGCGAAGGCAGAGGGTGCAGGGGTGGGTGCTGGTGAGTGGGTGGAAGCAGTGGTAAAATGTGATAAAACTTCTTTTATGGTTTCCATTTTCTCAGTGCGATAGGAAGCAGGTCTTCAACTGAGAGTGAGGCGTGGAAAAGGAGGTGGAGGTTTGACCAGAGAGAATGTGAGAGTGAGTCAAAGGTAGTATGTCCATCAGGTAACGCTTACATCCATTGAGATTCATAATCAGTCATTTAAACCAGAGTGTCTTAACCAGCACTGTGAACCTTTTCAGCTGGTAAGGCCTGCTGTGGAGAGCTGGGCTGTGTGTTACAGGATACTTAGCATACTTTGCTCCTACCCACTAGAGGCTAGCAACATTCCTCTGCAGCTGTGACAATCAGAATATCTCGACATTGCCAAATGTTCCTGGGATACGGGTTGGAGGGTGGTGGTACAAAACTGGCCCCTACGAAGGACCATGGAGATAGACCAGGAGCAGTCAGTGTGGCTGTCAGCCAGCACTGGGTTGACTTGGGGAAGAGGGGAGCTGGATTTAATCAATATGGTGGCTTTGCCAAGTGAAGAGGATGGAGTTAAAGGCGGTAAGACAGTGGAAGCTTTCTGAAAAGGGGGGATTATAATGACTGCTCGTGGAGTTTAATCTGGTTGAAGAGGAGAGAGAGACTGTCAAGGCAGGAGGGACAGAGAGGAAAGGGGTCAATGGGCTAGAGATCCCCATGGAGCTGAGGGTGCTGGAGCTGGAATTCTACAAGGCTGAGCCATGAAGATGAGAGGTGGTGGTCAAGAAGTGAAATGGCTGGGAGATAATACTGAGGGGTTTGGTTATTGGTGATGATGGGGTCCAGGTTCTTATGGGAATCAGTTGTGGAACTAATGTGGGGCACAAGATGACTGAAGTCTTAATAGGGTCTGACCCTCACATACTTCACCTTTGCCCATGCTTCAGGGAGTTGCCCTGGCTTTGCTCCTTGTCTGGAAACCTTTTTTTTTTTTTTTTTAATTTAATAATTTTAAAAAAGCCTTCCAACTGCCATTTTTTAGTTTGTGAACTGTTTACCATGTGGAAAAGCTTGGAATGAGAAATATGATTGAGTCTACCAAGTCCTGAGTTCGATATACATATTATTATAGATATTATTTCTAAGGAAACACGTAGGCAGGAATGAAGGCGAGCAGTCAGGAAGAGAGGAGGAAGAAGTACTTCATTGATTTTTACTTAGTTGTGCATTTTGGTTGTTCTCCCATCTGGTATGTGAATCCAGGATGTATGTGGCCCGTGCTTCCGCCAGAAGCAGTTGACCAAACCACTACTCCACCAGGGCGCATCTTTTTTTTTTTTTAAGGAAAGATGCAGGCGGGAATGAAGATGAGTAAGCAGGCAGGAAGAGGAAGTGGAAAAAGCTTTTTTGTGTATTTTCTATTTGGTTGTTCTCCTTAGTGGTTCCCCACCCCCAAACCCAGGTCCCTGGGACACACGTGGCTGTGTCCCTTGGCCTAATCTGTTAGGCCACCAGGGCACACCAAGTCCTTTAGAGTTAACAGATGTTTCCTTTGCTCATCTTCCTCCTCTTATTTCATTCTAGAAAACAAGAAACCAAATCACTGTCAGCACTCTGCCTCACAATCTCCCTAGCGAAACCAGCCACTGTCCAGCAAAGGATCCCTTGTCTTCAGCTTCCAATAACATTTCCTCACTTTTCTTTCTGCCCTCACAGACAGACTTCTAGGACCATCACACCTTCATAACAGCTTCTGTAAGCCCATCTGTCTATCTATCTATCGATCTATCGATCTATCTATCTATCTATTTGAGGAGGAGAAGGAAGAAGAAGCACTTTTATTTAGTCATTTGCCTTGATTGTTTCTGCCAGCCCTGGGATGCAAACCCAAGACCTTAGGATGTATGTGACCTGTGCCCAACCACTGCTCCACCAGGGTGTGCCATTTAAGGGCCTGTATACTCAATGTTCTTTCAGTTCCTGCCCACCACCTGGTCCCCAAACCAATGCCACATGTTTTAGGGTTGTGGTTTTATAATTGTTATTTGTTTTAATAGCATCATCACACCTCTACTTCTATTCTAATTGTCTATTATTGCCTAAAAAAATCACCCCACAACTTAGTGACTTAACGGCAATCACTTTAGTATTATCTTTCATGGTTCTTGGGGTTGACTGGCTCAGCTAAGTGCAGGAGACGCCTTCAGTCTCTCAAGCAGTCAGGTGCGGTCTGGGGCTGACATCATCTTGAGCACCTACTTACTCCTAAGTCTGGCACTTAGCTTCTGGTTGTCGTCTAGGACGTCAGCTGGAGCTTTTGGACAGAACCCTACATGTGGCCCCCACGTGGCCTTCTCAGAGTGCGTTGGCTTGGTTCTAAACACAAGTGTCTAAGACAACAAACCAGGCAGAAGCTGGATGCCTTTTATGATCTGACTTCAGAAGACACAGTCATTTGTACTGCATTCTACTCACTGGAGTTGCTAAGGTCAACTTACATTCATGAGGAGGGGAATTGGACATGTTTTTAAACTATCGTACCTCATTTCTCACATAACTGAGAAATGGTAGCCATCAGGCAGAAGGCCCTCAAATTCCTGCCACAGGAAGAGAGGCGAGTGTGTCACTCCTGTCCACTGCGCTTCCTCCACCTCCTTTCACTGCGTTCTCTCATTCACTTGGAGCCCTGACCCACCAGTCTTTTCTTTCTTTCTTTCTTTCTTTTTTTTTTTTTAAGAAAGGTGCAGGCAGGAATGAAGGCAGGGAGAGAGAGGAAGAAGAAACTTTTTTTTTTTTTTTTTGTAGTTGTGTGCTCTGGTTGCTTCCCACAGACCCAGGACTCGAACCCAGGGGCATGTTACCTATACTCCTTCAGAGGCAATTGACTCAACCACTACTCCACCAGGGTGTGCCCCCCCCACTTTTTTTTAAGAAAGGAAACTTGCAGGCAGGAAGAGAGAGAAGGAAGGAGCACATTATTTTATTTTAGGGTCATCAAGCATAACATAATAGTTAAAGCTGAGTTTGAATATCACTCATAGAGAATGTATAGAAAAGAGAGGTAGGACAAGTGCAAGGAGAGTGCTCCTGGCTCTTTAGGGGCTCAGGTGAGGAAGAAGAGTTGGGGGACTGAGACCAGAGGTCAACAGGGAGACAGCAGAAAGCAGAAGACTTGGTATATTTTGGACTGCACCCAGCAGACTTAACCACTGAACCGACAGGGCACGCCCCAGCCACTCTTCATCCTCCATCTCCCCTGAAAGACCAAGGCCATGTGCCTCTAATAATTAGGAGCTGAGACTCAGGTGTCTGAAGTCAGCCGCCTGGGCTCAGAGCCCTGCTCTCATGCACTTGGCAATGTACCAAGCAATTACTCAACCTCCCTAGGCTTCATTTTCTCCCTTGTGAAATGTGGATGATGGTAATCCTAATCTTACAGGGCTGTTGAGAGGTTTGACTCAGATTATCCACGAGCAGAATGCCAACACTTGTGGGGAGTATCTGCTTCTCCTCCTGACATTTCTTTGGGAGGTGATTCCCTGGCCTGTCTGTGCCGCACTCACGTCTCAGTTTGTGAGGGAGTGAGCCTGGCGAACTGGGGAACATGAACAGGGCAGTGATGACCCAGACCCCTCCTCGCTCTTCTCTGCGGAGCGAGAGGATTCGCATCCTGTTCTGCTAGATGTCTGCTTTTCACGAGGTTTGCTTTCAGTAGGGTTGGGAGTGGAGGAGCATTTGTCTCATACCCCTTATAACCAGGCGAGTGAATCTATGTAACTGTGAGCTCAGTATTTCTTTCCACAGGTAAAATCCACATTCTCTACTATTAGCTTTAAAAAAAAATTATTTTTCTTTTTAATTTAAAAGGAAAAGTGCTGGCAGGAATGAAGGAGAGTAGGCAGGCAGACAGAAAGAGGGGCAAGGAAGAAGCATTTTATTTTATTTTTATTTAATTGTCCATACTGGCTACTTCCCCCAAGACCCAGGAGTATGTGGCTTGCTCCTTGGGAGATGACTGACCTCACCACTGTTCCCCCGGGCGCACCCACTATGTTCACTTTTCCACGTTGTTTCCTTCTTGTCCAATACACTCTCAGCTGCTCCAGTGGCTTCTGCTCCTCGGAGCTCTGGGACACCACCCTCTCCTGGTTTCTGCTCTTCCCTCCTTGCTGACCTCTGGTCTCACGTCCCAGCCCTCCTTCTCACCCGAGCCCTTAAGCAGCCAGGAGCGCTCTCCCTGGACTTTTTCTACCCCTCTTTTCTATACATTCTCCCTGAGTGATATTCAAACTCTTAGCTTTAGCTATTGCGTTAGGCTTGGTGACTCTAAAACCTGTCATTTTGCCGCAAATCTCCCTCCTGAACACCTGCCTATTGGACATCCCAAGCTCCTCAAATCCATCTAACTCAGCAATCAGACCAGCATCTCCCCAACCCAGGTCTTTTCACAAGGAATGGCAACCCCAACCACCTACCTGGAGTCAGAACCTCTGTCATCCTGCCCCTGTCCTCCCCTCCCCTTCCACAGCTCCTCCTGCACAGAGTCCTAAGCATTCGAGTCCCTGGATCCCTTGCCCTCATCCCACCTGTGTCCCCATCTCTGCTGTCGTCATGTCCTTCCCACTCTTACTGGGATCTGTAGCCAGTGGGTGTCCTTGTCTCCAAAATTTCCCTCCCATCTACCCTCTACACTTCTGTCTGCACGCTGTTTCCAGAAAGCAGCTATGACTCTGTTCCCCCGTTACAGACACCCTAACCCCTTCGATGGCTGCCATTATCTTGAGAATCTAACAAGACATTCCGTCATCCACAGGTCTCTCAGCCTCAGCTTCTGCCAGCCCTGCTTGAAAGCTATGCTCCAACCCTACCCAAGTTCTTACCATTCTCCATGTAAATGAGGCTGCTTCATGCACCTTTACCTTTGTCCATGGTGTTCTTTCTGCCTGGGTGACTCCCGTCTCTGTGCCCTGGCGAGTTCCCATTCATCTTCCCAGAACCCACCCACACCTGGTTCCAGAGTCTGTGCTTCGCTCTGAGGTTTCAACAGCACTTTGCAAACACTCGTCACACCATCAGTCCCAATGTACAGCAGTAGTTCTTACTCACATGGCTTCACGAGAGGCGAGTCCTCATCTGGGCTTCTTTTGCACCATCAGGGTTCGGTTCATCACCGCTTCCTCCCTGACTCAGTCCAAGGAGGCATAGAATTGCAGATTATAAATAAGTCAGACTTTAGCTAATGCATCCCCAGTAGTATCGCAGTCTTTGTTTCACTTTTTTTCTTGAGTTACTAATGTTTATTTTTCAAAATGGAAAAGGCATCTATCTTCTTTTTTAAGAGGAGTTTATTGAAAAATGAAATTCAGACAATTTAGAAAAACATAAAAACAAAAATCAAAATCATACAATTTAAAGATGGCCTTTGTTATCAAGGTGATGTCTATCCTCCCATAATACATATCCCTCAAGTCACCTCTCCACTTAAAACCAAAATTGAAACACAGAGTAATACTGTTTTGGGTTTTTTTTTTTTGTTGTTGTTAATTTATTTTTATTGTAGAAATTATTCTACACATTAAAATAACCTCATATGTACAACTTCCCCATTCCTTAAATATATGTCAACACACCATGCCCTCCACCAAATCACCAAGTGTTCATCCCCATTGTCCGGTGGCTTCACCACCATCTGCCCCCACCCGCCCCACTCCCTTTTGGTAACCTCAGTTCTGTTGTAAATGTTTCAGGGTTGGTTATGTTTCATCTGCTCCTTTGTTTTGTCTGTTCACATTCCACCTGTAAGTCTTTTTTTTTTTTTTTTTTTTATGTTTCATTTAGCATCATCCCCTCTAGTTCCATCCATGTTGATTCAAATGACAGGGTTTCATCTCTTCTCAGGGCTGTGTAGTATTCCATTGTGTATATGCACCACATCTTCTGTATCTGTTCATCTGATGTTGAGCATGTAAGTAATTTCCAGTTCTTAGCTATTGTGAATAAGGATGCAATAAACATAGGGATACATATATTTCTGCAGATGTGTTGTGTGCTTTTGTATCTTTAGGCAGATGCCCAGAAGTGGAATGATGGGATCATACGGGATTTCCATCTTCAGTTTTTTGAGGAATCTCTAAACTGTTCTCCATAGAGGTTCCAATTTGCACTCCTACCAATAGTGCAAAAATGTTCCCTTTTCTCCTTAATACTGTTTTATAACCAGTCTTCTTCACCTAACACTGTATCATGAATAACATCTGATGTCATTAAATTAGATACTCATATATTCTTCTCTAATGATTGCCTAGTGTTTCTTGATGTAAATGACAATTATATAGCAAGTTCCATCTCTTTGGCCATTTTGGTGTCGAGATTTCTCGGCTCTTTCAGTTTCAGGTGCTGAGGGAACCCCAGACTTCGGTGCAGACATGGTCAAGTCCAAGAACCACACCACACATACCCAGTCCCCCAAATGGCACAGAAATGGCCTCGAGAAACCCTGATCACAAAGATATGATCTTCAGGGAGTGGACCCCAGTTCCTGAGAATGTGTGCTTCATCAGAAGCACAGCAAGAAGGGCTTGAAGAAGACACAGACCAATAGTGCCAAGGCCAGGAGTGCAGGAGCTGAGGATGGGAGGAAAAATGTTTGTGCTTCTATTCTTGTAGGAAAAATATTAAGCAGCTCTGAGGCTAGAATCTTCCCAGATGATCACACAGTAGGTATTGAGTTAAGTAATGATTTAAGGGATGGATGAATGAAGACAAGTGCATGAAGATAATACAGTGTATGAGGAACTCTGGACTTGGATCAGACACACTGGGTTCAAATCCTGGTCTGTCCCTTAGTACTCGTACAATTTTTGATTTTGTGCAGTCATAAGCAACACACTTTATTAAATTGGATTTTCTGCCTTGGTGGAGCAGCGGTCAGGTGAGCCGCCTCTGAAGAAGCACATCCCAAGAACCTGGGTTTTTCTCCCAGGTTCAGGAGTAGCAACCAATGTGAACAGCTAAATAAAAATAAAATAAAATGCTTTTTCCCCCTTTTTCTTCCTGACTGCCTGCCCACTCATCTTCATTCTTGCCTGCACTTTTCCTTAAAAAAAAAAAAAATCTGAGTTTCCTCTATTTTGGATTGGAGATCATAATTAATTATTGTGAAATTAATGAGATACTATACTTTAAAACAAAGCTAAAAGCATTTAAAAAGTAATACTTATATTAGTGCACCCTGGTGGAGCAGTGGTTAGGTCACTTGCCTCTGAAGGAGCAAGTCATATATCCATGGGTTCAAGTCCTGGGCCCAGAGGGAGGCAACCAGTGTGAACAACTAAAGAAAATAAAATGAAGATGCTTCTTCCTCCTCTCTCTTCCTGCCTACATGCCTATTCATCTTCATTCCTGCCTGCAACTTTCCCTTAAAAAAGAGAAGAAATACTTAGATATGGTAAAATATTTAGGTTATATTATAAAAAATTATCTTCCCACCCACCCTAACTCTTAGTCCCATTTCAGAAATACCAGTTTATTTTGTGCACTTTCAGAAACTCTCACTCTCTACCTCTCTCTTAATCACACACACACACACACACACACACACACACACACATTGTTATACAGAAAATCCTCACTTAATGTCATTGATATGTTCTTGGAAAATTTAAGTGAAATAACACATAACAAAACCAGTTTTGACCATAGGCTAATGGATACAAATGAGTTAAGTTCAATATTTTTGGTCAAAAGACATGACCAAACGTCTAATAAAGACCCCCAAACTCTTCTAATATTACACAATAATTTATACTTATTCATTCATTCATTTTCTTACTCTTTTATTCCAATTCAGGGTCACAGATGACACAGTCTCTCCGGGCAGCTCAGGGTACAAGGTGGGACCCAATTGAACAGGACACCCTTCCATCACGGGTGTGTGTAAACACACACACACTCAGACTGGGACATTGAGACAAACCAATGAAACTAAGGTGCACATTTTGGGGATGTAGGAGGAAACTGAAATACTTGGAGAAAACCAATACAGGAGTTAATTGTTTTTCTCATCAGCATTATAATAAAATGACCTTGAATGAAAAGACTTTATGCAAGTATCTACTGTGTATCTGCTTCTTTTATTTATTCTGCTTTGGATATTGGTCCATAAACATATATGCAGAGCCACGTTGTCTTTTTAATTCATTGTAATTTATTCGACCATGGTCCTACTAGCAGACATTTAGACATCTATGAACATAAGCTCTGGAATCAAGTGGTTTGGGTTTGGTACTAGTTTCAAACCTTAGTAGCTGTGAAACCTGGAGTAACTGGTTCTCGATGCCTTGGTTTCCTTACTAATAAAATGGGGATGATATAGAACACCGTAAAAGGTGATTGTGAGAAGGGTGAAAAATGTATGCAATAAAAACTATAATATACTTTGGTTAAAAAAAGAAAGATGCAAAGAGATGGAAAGATATTCCATGCTCATGGATGAGAGGAGTTAACATTATTAAAATGGCCATCTGACCTAAAACAAGATATATGAATAATGCAATACCCATCAAAATTCATCTGGCCTTTTTCAGGGAAATAGGAAAAAAATTTAAAATTTTGTATGAAATCACAAAAGACACCGAATAGCCAAGCAGTCATGAGAAAACAGAATAAAATGGAGGTAATACACTCCGAGATCTTGAGCTATACTATAAAATTGATGAAAACTATGATACTGGAATAAAAAGATACACAGGTCAGTGGAATAGAACTGAATCCTGAATCAACAGAAGTAGACTTACATATGTATAGTCGTTTTAATTCATGACAAAGGAGCCAAAGCATACTCTGGAGAAAGCAAAGTCTTTTCAACAAATGAGAAAACTGGACAGTCACATGCAAAAGAATGAACCTAGGCCACTCTCCAGCACCCGACACAAAAATTAATTCAAAATGGATTAAAGAATTGGATGTAAGACTGGAAACCATAAAATAATTAGAAGGAAACTTTGGCAATATGCTCTACAACATTGGCCGTAGGTTTCTGGGGACTCAATTCCAGCAGCAAGGGAAACAAAACCAAAAACAAACAAGTCAGACTACAGCAAACTAAAAAGTTTCTGTACTAAATAGTTTCTGAGAAACTAATCCAAAAACAAAAAGACATTTTACTAAATGGGAGAAAATATTTTCACATTATACATCTGACAAGGGCTTAATATACAAAATATGTAAAGAACTCATGAAACTCAACAACAGAAAAACAAACAATCCATAAAAAAAAAAATTGGGCAGAAGACTTGGATAGACATTTATCCAGACATACGAATGACAAAAAAAAACACATAAAAAGACATTGTGCCTCTCTTGCAAATTAAAACTAAAAATTAAAAAGGGAAATGAAGATTAAAACAACAATGAGATATCACCTGACACCTGTGAGAACAACTATTATCTAGGAAACTGAAAACCACAAATGTTGGTGAGGATGAGTAGAAGTGAACCCTCTTATGCTATTGGTCAGAGTGTATATTGATACACCTTTTATGGAAAGCAGGATGGAGATATCTCAAAAAATTTAGAATGAAAATTCCATATGAGCCCATCATCCCACCTTTGTGCATTAACCAAAAACAACCCCATAAAAACATGAATTAAAGAGATACATGCATCCCCCGCCCCATGTTTATTGCAGCATTATTTGCGATGCCAAGAATTGGAAGCTACCTAAGTGACCATCATCAGATGAGTGAATAAAAAGATGTGGTACGCATACATAATGGAATACTACACAACCCTAAAAAATGAAATGCTGCCATTTGTGACAACATGAATGGAACTAGAAGGAGTTATGCTAAGTAAAATAAGTCAGAAGGGGAAAGACAAATACAAATATTTTTCTTTGACGTGAAATATAAAGAAACAATAAAGAAAAAAGAAAAACCGGCCCTTGGACATTGACAAGAGAACTGCTGTTACTGGCAGGGAAGGAGGTGGAGAGCAGAGGGTGGGGACGGCAGGCAAGTGGTGGGAGACTCAATGACAGTGATCGAGGATGGCTGGTAATTTGGTGGTGGGTGTAGTGTGTTGTCATATATTTGAGGAATGGTGAATATGCACATATGGGTTTGTGTTATTTTGTAAATCAAAGTCAATAAAAAATTTCTTAAATGATCGTGAAGATTTGGAGTTTGCACATGTAAACTCAACACATAAGAGCAGATGGGAATTTCAGCAGAGAGAAGAAAACACTAAGTCAAATAGGACATTCCAAAAATGGACACAGACAAGCTGAGATTTTTAAGAAACTCATTTTTAATAAAAAAAGGTTACAACTTGATTTTTCAATTTGTATTTACTTGTTCACCGTGGTTGTTCCCTTGGCCTGGGAGGCAAACCCGGGTCTTTGGAATGTCTGTGGGCTGCACTTGACTAGAGGCAGTGAACCCAACTGCTATACCACCAGGGCACACCAAGATGGCAAGTTTACAAAAATAAAAGTAAATAAATAAACAGAGATAAATAAGTATTAGCACCTGGTCCCCATAGTGCCTCAGGTGTTTAAGGCACAGACTGTAAGAGTCATGGACTTGGGTTCTAGACCCAGGGTCAGGAGTGGTAACAACACAAAAAAAATGTAGTGACACAGAATAACTCCTCAATAAGGTCAGTTTTTAAAAATTGTCCGTATTTATTATTTTCTGAAGAAATGCTGCAGTGATTATTCTGGCAGGGCCATGGAAATATTTCTGAAGGACAAGTCAGTAGAAATAAAACAAAGTGGGGAAAGAAGCTGTTCTGGGACACAAAAAGGAGGATTTAATAATGCAAAATTACTACGTGCATATGTGCATTTTTGGAGGTAGGGAAGGAAAAAGGATTTTCTTAAGACAATCAGAGGTCTAGAACCACCCAAAAGAAGCAATGTGCATGTGTCTAACTGAGGACAGACTCTGCAGACAAAGAATGAAGGTGGCTGTATTTCTACTCAGCGGACAGAAAGATGAACAGGGCATCACCCCAACTCTAAACACAACAGAAAAGGCGGATAAACTACAAAATCATGACTTGTGTGAACCCAGTAGAGAGCTGGGATCTCAGGATAAACACGTAACCTAGGACCTGTGGAAAGACAGGCCCTCCAGGGAGAGATGGCACCCACCGACTCTCCTGGGGCCGAGCAGGTAAGGAGGGGCTCCTGGTGCCTTACTGATGGGTACAAAGAAATTGGTTGCTATTTTAACAAATTGCTAAAGTCTGAGTAAGGGTTGGAACAGAGTCCCCTGGAGCTGCACCCTCGTGGGGCGTCCATGCTCGTTGGGTAAATTCTTCCCCACAGAACTTCTCAGGGTTCAGGAGAAAGATGGGGGCAGATGGGAGACACAGAGCCCCACCTCCATTGAAGGAAGGTGAAAAGCTCCCCCAAACCCTTCTCTGAAGGAGCCAGAAAGGAAGAGAGGGCAGAGGGAGCTGGAGGAACAGGGGAAGAGAAGCTTCAGTTGCTGGAGAGGAGCAGTAGCCTCCTCTGTCTGCCCACCCCACCCACACGTGAAGACCCTTGAAGGAAGGGAAGGGTAAAAGAGCAGCAGGGTTAGACTTGACCCCTGTTAGAGCAGCAATCTGGACACAGGCTTGGGGGTTAGCCCCCCAGGGGGCACTTGGCACTGTTCAGAGACTTACTGGTTTTTGCACTGGGGGAAGGGAGCGTGTTATAGGTATTTGGTGGGTAGAGACCAGAGATGTTACTGGACACTCTTCCACGCCCAGGACAGTCCCTCCCTGAAAAGCTCAAAATGTCAATAGTGTCAAGGTTAAAATCCCTGCATGACAAGTCTCCGACTACTGGAGAAGAGTCTTGCCCACACAAGGACTAACTGTGGACACAAGACAGTTTGGCTGCCACGGGAAGGAGGAACAGGATCATTGGTAAAAACCACCACCCTTGAGACACAGACACATGGGCCTGCCAAAGATGGAGGCTGAGCCAGGACAACAGAACCCTCCTGGCCCCCCACCCCCCTGCCACCTGGCCCCCAAGCACCACCAAGTAACCAGCAACAGCAGCCCACCACTGAGGGAGGCAGGCAAGTAAGGAGAGAGCCCTGCCGTGGCCCAGGTGCATGGGGAGACGGAAAATGGACTGAAGCCGGGACACTGGAGGAGGTAGCAGCGAGAACAACGCACTGTTAGAGGAGCCTGAAGTCAGTGAACACAGAAGAGAGCCGCCCGTAGCAACAGCAGAGCTCACAGAGCTAAACTCCTGAGCAGACTGACTCAATCCCTGCACACGTGTTGACACACACCTGGCAGAAGAGGCATACGCACTCTCCGCCATCGGTACTATTTATCTCAGTTTCCACTCTTCTACGTGATGTCCAGCATTTAATACAAAATTATGAGGCATACAAAATCCAAGAAAAAAGTCCACTGTTAAGAAACAAAGTAACTGATAGAACCAGATTCATAGATAATCCAAATGTTAAAGGCTCCAGGAGAAAAGGTGGACATGCAGGAGCAGATGGGAATTTCAGCAGAGAGAAGAAAATGCTATGTCGAATTGGACATTCCAAAAATAGACACAGACAAGCTGAGATTTTTAAGAAACTCATCTTTAATAACAAAAAGGTTTGCAACTTGATTTTTCATTTCTATTTACTTGTTCATCTTGGTTGTTCCCTTGGCCTGGGATGCAAACCCAGGTCTTTGGGATGTCTGTGGGCTGCACTTGACTAGAGGCGGTGAACCCAACTGCTATACCACCAAGGCATGCTTAAAAAAATAAAAGTAAATAAATGAACAGATAAATGAATGCAGTGGATTCAGCTGAAGACTCAGTACAAATGAGGAAAGAAATAACAAATCACAAAGTCTTAATCTCATGGTGGAAGATTTCTCACCAAATTGAAAGGAAGAATTCTTGCCTCTGAGTAACTGAAAGGAAAAAACATCCTGGAGACATTTATTTAAATTGCTAGAGATGTAAATAAATAACAGCCTTTGGAAACTTTCTCTAATTCCATTAATTCCTACTTTTTAAAATTTTTATAAAGAGAAGAAAACATGATTGGGAAGGAATTGAAATGAAGCTTCCACTGTATTGTATTTATTTTTTAAAGAGGAAGGAGGGGAGAGAGGGAGAGGCATTTTATTTATTCGTTTGTTTTATTTTGGTTCCCCCCATTCCCTCCTCGTCCGGAACCCAGGTCCACATCTCAGCTGCCTGAGCCACAGAGTGTGCCCTACATTTTTTTTTTCAAAATAGCAAATTGTTTAACTGTTTTCATAGTAATATATCAAAATGTTTTCAGAAAGTAGTTATTTTCCATGATGTCATCCAGAGATAACAACTAATATTTTACAAACATGAGATCATTCTATACACAGTGAATGTAAGCCAAATTTTTTTTTTCACTTAATAATATGGCACAGATGACACTGCATGTCAATAAAAAGCTCCACAGCATGACTTTAATGACTGCTTATTTGGGTAACTCTCTCTATTGTAGTTAATTTCACCAGTGATTGACACCTAGGTTGCTAGCATTTATCTGCAGTTATAACACCCCACAGTGAGTCTTTCATGTCTATCTTTATGCACCTATCAAATTATTTTCTTCAGAAAAATTCTCTGACATGAAATTGCTGTGTAGAAAGGGATGCCTGTTTTTTAGAGCATTTAAACAGTTTGTCAAATTGTTATTCAGAAAGAGTCTCCTAATCCCTACCCTGAGCAATAGTTTTTGACAAGTTTGAGTTGCTTCATACTCTCTCCCACTCTACATCAGGGGCATCCTTATTATTCTTGGTCAATTTGATTTGTGAAAAGTGGTGCCTCCCATGGACTTAAGATACTCAAATTTGGGTGATAGGAACAGAGTCTATGCTCCTGTCTCATTCTCCAGATTCTAGTTGCTCATACCCTTGCATTCACCCTCTTGGTTAGAAATCAGACAAGTCGGTGGAAGAAGGACTCTAAGTCCCAGCATGCCTTGCAAGTACATGGGTAGGTGGGATGGGCCTAAAGCGTGCCATGACTTGGGCACTGAGTCAGATTGCAACCTGGGGCACTGAGTTTGGCAGGTGTGGAGGTGGGCAGGTGAGGCTGAGTCATGCAGGACACTGGGTGTGGTTTCCTGGATTAGCTCCAGAGTTGACACAAAAGGTTCCAGTAACGGGTGGCTGAGCTGGGCTAATTGCTGTTGCCCCTGCCCCAGCCCAGCCTGCACGTAGCAGCAGCAGCAGCAGAGGAACAGGAGGACAAGGAGGAGGGAACACTCCCAACCAAGGGATAGACTGCAAAGATCTCAGGAGCTGTCAACTCTCCATCCTCCCTGCAGGACATAGGAGTCTCTCAAAAGCAACTCTGATTGATTGCAGTCCATGCCCCAGCCCCAACCCTGCTGCCACTTGTATGTCAATGGGACACATCTTGACTGCACAGTGAGGGGTGGATTGTGGGCCCCTGTGCAGCAGAGAGAAATTTGGGTTGAGCATGTCCCAAGAGTCAGTTGTAGGGTTAAGGAAAGTGGGTCAGAACACCCAGGTTCCAATCCTGTTTCCTAAACTTAATAGCTCTGAAAATTCTAGCTGTTTCTCAACCGCTCCAAAGCCTCAGTTTCTATTTTTTTCCTTCCTCCAACCCTGGGTCTTGAACCCTGGTCCTAGGGCTTTAGATGGCCTGCACATTAGCCACTGGACCACAGGGGTACTCCGAGCCCCAGTTTCTTCAACTGTGAAGTGATGGCTCACCTGACCTTGCAGACCTGTTGGAAGGTATATGTTGGTTTGCAATTCCTAAGGCTCCAGCAGAGGCTCTACAGTCTCTGGGTCCCTGGCACCCAGCTTGCAGCCAGTGCACAGCAGACTCTCAGGAACAGCTGAGAGAAGAAACAGTGCATGCAAAGCTCTAGGCTGGTACAGGGCAGGGCTCCTACTTGATGTCCACTGTCAATATTAAGCTAGGCTCTGCACAGCATGCTGTCTGACCTTGAGTAAGTCCCCTTCCTTCTCAAAGCCTCAGTTTCCTCATCTATAAAAGGGTGCTTGTTCTTCTGGATCTAGAGCTCTGTTCTACAAATCACTGGCAGATGGTTATGATGTAGAGGCTATTGTAGAGCACCTGGTCTTCCTGAAAAGAGACGGGTTACGGAATGAAATCCTTGACAAGCTATTGCATAGATGAATAAGGTTCTGCCAGAGAGAGAACCTGGATGGGGCGAGGCTTCTGAATAGTGGTGGCAGCTTTGGGCATTCTGGGTGAAGCAGCCATGTCCAGCTCAGAAGGTCACGCACTGATTTCCAGTGTGTATGAGTGTCCATGAGGTGCCATGCACTGAACTGGGCTAACAGTGGCCTTCGCGGTGAGAAAAGTGGATACTTCCTAGTATGTATCTGGGGGCTCTGGCTCCCACCCCCCTCCCTCGAAGCAGAAGGAGCTTCGTTCCATACTTGTGACCCTGACTCCTCTCTCCACCCCACTCCTGTTACTTACAGACATCCTCAAGGAGCCATCATTTTACCAGATACAGAGGTAAAAACAATAGGTTTCCAGTCTGGGAGCAGCAGCTGCAGGGACAGGGCTGGAAAACATCATGCTTCGGGAGCCACAGAGCTATTGTGTGGTGGTGATGATGGTGAACTTGAGACTGTCGAGGGGGCAGCATGATTCACTCCTGCATACTGTGGTCCTGTGGGAGGGAGCACATTTCTGCCAGATCTTCTGGTTTCTGAAGAGAAGTCACATATCCAAGTTATCCTGTGGATATCCCCTTGATTTTAAAATGTTGGTTACTTATTCCTGATTGCTGTGATGGATCTATAGGGGGAGCCATGGCAGATAGGTCAGGGAAGGTCGGAAAGGCTAGCGAGGGTGCCCCAGCAGGGCTGGCCTGCGGGCATACAAACTGCCTCTGTGGGGGGGCTAGCACTTGTTTCCTGCTCTGCTGATGCCATTTTTGAATTCTTAATACTTTTTTTAGATAGAATGATTTTTAAAAAGAGAGTTAGAAGCATTTAAGGAAGGAAGGAAGAAAAGGAAGAAACATTATTTTCTTTCATTTTAGTTGTTGATTTTTGATTTCTCACACCAGCCCTCGGTCTCAAACCCAGGTCCTTGAGCGCTTCATGGTCTGCATGCCAGCGTCTCAGCTGCCTGAGACCCAAGAGCATGCCCTTCTTAATTTTTAACATGAGCTCATTTTCATTTTGACTGGACCTTGCAAATTATGCTGTTGATCCTGACTGGAGGGAGGGCCTGAGCCCACCTGATGGGGGAAAAGGGCAGAAGGCAGGTCAGGAAATGCTTCCATGAGGGGCTCAGTGGTACCCCCCAAGGGAGGCGGTAAGTAGCGTGACTAAAGGGCTGAGAGGTAAGACCCAGTGGAGAGCTAAGGCTGGATGTGTAGTGGGTGTGACTGATGTGTGTGAGTGGTGTGACTGTGAGGCCATGTGTGTGTGTGTGTGTGTGTGTGCATAGGGGGAGGTGGTGGCTTGGGCAGGGAGAGGCAGGGTGTCACAGGGCAGTTTAACAAATATTTATTGAGCACCTTCTCTGTGCCAGGCACTGTGTGAGGTGCTGAGATGAGGAGGCCAATGCTTACCCAGAGGTGCTGACAAGCCAGTGAAGGAGAGACTATAAACAGGTAACTGGGAAAAGGGCAGACTGAAACAAACCCTTTCATAAAGATACCACCACTTGACCTACTTCATCCGGGGCAGCAGGTGAGGTAGCATGACCCTGGAACTGGTGGGAGGGGTAGGCTGTGGGGAGAGTCCAGGCCCAGCCCCCTGCCCCCAGCAGGCACACCCATACGGGAGGGGCGACCTCTCTTTGACCTGCCCAGCAGCACACCAGATCCTGTAGAAGCAGATAAGAGGTGACCAGCAGCTCAGGCAAGATGGAAAATGGCCCAACCCGCAGGTCTACCCCTCCAGCCACCTCACCCTCCAGCCACCTCACCCTCCAGTCACCTCTCGACCCAGGCCACACCCAAGGAGACTGCAAATCCCCAGGGCTGGAGGCGGGCCCTACTCTGGGTGGGAGTTAGTTCAGGGGCTTCTGACCTGGTGAGAGCTGGAGATAACGGTGGTTGACACCCCAGAGAAGGCACAGGGGGTGGGGGGATGACAAAGACATTCCCCCTGGCACTGCACTGTCCTGAGGGGGGCAAAAGAGAGCCCTCCTCCTCCCCTGAAGGGCAGCCCCAAATGCTCTCCAAGTAACCTTCAGGGAACCACTGCTGGGGGTCTGCAGCTCCCTGCTGGAGCAGGAGCAGGAGTCTGTGACCTTGGGCCAGCCCACTAGTTTCATCAGGGACTTGAGGAGGCCCAGTCTCCTCCAAGGGCTGTGGTGTGGAGCAAATGAGATAATGTGATGAGGAAAGCAGCTCATAAACTGAAAATGACAGGACAAAGGTCAAAGCTGTGTATGCACACAGTTGCCTCCCAGTGCTTTGGTGGAGGACCAGGGTCTGGGCCCGTAGCCCTGCTCTCCTTCCCCAGCCACCTCCAGTGTGCCTCACTGTGACTGCGTCTCTTTAGAGGTACAGGAGACAGAGGTAGATCTGGCAAGTGAACCCTGAGTTCCAGACTCATTTGTGACTTCAGGGAATAAGGGTAGCCTCTAAGGGTGTGAGGAACCCCAAGATCATCATGTGGGTGAGGAAATTAGCACAGTGCCTCACAAATTAACTTTCAAGAAGTGAAGTTATTATTAGGCTAAGTTGCTGTGGATCCCCAGTTAGTAAGTAGCCTGGCCAGCTTGGGAGCCTGGTCAGTCTGAGGCTCAGCTTCTGCCCTCAGCTCTTACCTTCTTCAGTTAACTTGCTTCCATCTCTGAAGAAAAACTTCTTCAAAATGGCTCCAGAAGCATCTAGGGTTTGTTTTGGTTTTTGGGGTTTTTTTTACCATTTTTTTCCAGAGTGAGCACACACACACTCAGACACTCTTATACACACTTGTTTTTCTAAGATCCCTTCTTTCTCCAGGTCTCTTCAGCAAATAATCTGGCATTGCTAAGACAATTAAACATGGCTTCAATCTTACAAAACGGGTTTTAAATGTACTCTATGGAATTTGAAGCCCCTGTGCTTAAGGAACTTTCCACCAAGAGGTAAGTCTTAAACCTGCATATAGCACTCATTAGTAAAATGTGCCCCTAAAGCCCACATGCATCCTCACAGTGACGCAGTGACAGCTCTGGAATCTGTTGAGGTTTCATCGGAAAAGCCCGACACTGTAGGCTCCCAGGGAAAGGTGCTACTTGAATGACATGGGTCCAGCCCTTGTCCCCACTGAACCACATGCTGTAGCTGGAAAATGGAAATTGTATCTCTCCTTCTCTCCTCGGGAAAGGATAAAATGGGGTCACGTGGTGTCTCGCAGTGCCTGGCGTAGACTACATCATCTAACGTCTATTCCTCCCCCTGCTTTCTCCTCAAAGACTTATCATCTCCTTTTTGTTTATTCCCCCCACACACAAGATCATAGCTCTGATTTCATGTCAGACAACGAAAACTAGGATTCATATTACAAGGTATTCTGCTTATAGCCAACGTGTTTGGAATGTAAAAGCACCTATTCCACAAGGCCAGGCATGCAATTCTAGACTTCTTAGAGAACATCGAGTCCTTACAGCAAAGACGCAGGCCCAAAGAGGACTGACTTGGCCAAGGTCACTGAACAAATGCGTCCTGCCAGCAGAACGGCCCCGGAGTGCAGCTTCCTAAGCTCATGTCCTTGCCAGTATGAAGCCTTGAGCTTTCTCCATGGTGAACAGCCTCACCTGAAAACCCAACCTTCCAGCTCCAGAAAATCCATTCCTACCCAGGTGTCTGCCTCTGCCTTCACATTCAGCCTGGTAGATCCGGCCCTGCTCCCCTGAGTCTCAGGACCCTAACCAATACAGAGCTCCACATTTCAGCACACAGGTAGCAAAGACAATGGATAGAAAAAGCCCAGAAGGCACTTTATTGGAGGTCTCTGCCTCCACTCATGAAGAAGGAAGCCAGGAGCTCTCTCCTGAGGGTCCTGGCAACACCTGGCCCCTCACTGGCCCATCCAAGAGCCTAGAACATTCAGTCTGGCCTCCTGCACTTGGTGGGAGTAGAGCTGGGAAGGGAATGTCTTAGAAAAAATAATCTCTATGTACATCTGAAGTATTTATAGCACATAAATTAGGGAGTGCTGCGACCCCCGCCCGCGGAGTCCAAGCACTGAACGGGGAGGTGAATCTAGTTCAGACGGAAGGTTTGATGACGTCCAGTACCTTCCCTCTCGGTGCGATGCCCCTGAACCTCCCCTGGCCTCATGGGCTCAGTGCAGCCATCTGCAGCAGGAAAGCTGTCCAGAGCTGGTGTGAGATGGGGTCCGAGAGGCACCAGATTAGGAAGCTGCCCTTGCAGCTGTCAGCAGACTGGTCACTTCAAACTCCAGGGCTTGTAATTCCAAGAGGAGGGCAGGGAGATGCGGCCACAGGCCCGGATCCCAGGCCAACGGCGGACAAGCTACTAGAGCCTCGACGTCTCTCCACAGCACGGCAGGGAGCCTGCCCAAACCGTGGTGACCTGGTGGCGTCCCCAGGAGGGACTGTAGGCCTTAAGTCTGTGCGTTTGGTTCCAGGTCTAGTTTGGACCCTCAGTTCCGATTCCCAATGACCTCTTCCTCCTTCCAGCCACTAGAGTTTTTGCCAAACTTGTAGACCAGCCGCCGGCCGTCCACACGCTCCAGGATCTCCCGTTTGTAGTAGTACCTGGGTGTGAGTAAGGGGGTCAGAGCTGCTCAGGCAGGAACACCTCCTAGACTGCTGGCCCTTTCCATCCAGCCCGCTCATCCTCGGGTGACCTGTCCCACTGGTTCCAGAGCAGCTAACCCCAGCCGGACCCACATTCTGCAACGTCTCTCCCCAACCTGCGAAAAGCTGCCTTCGCCCCGTCTCTCACTCTGGCCTGCATTGTGTCCAGAGTTTCTGCTTCTGTCCTTGCTTCTTTCTATCTTAAGGCTATGTCCTGGGGATTTTATCATGAAATCATCTGATTTCAGGGAAGAAGGAAACATAGCAATGATCTCAGAGGAAAGCGAGGCCCAGAGACAGACATTTTATTCTCCAGTACAGTCAGAGCCAGGCCGGGTATGAGCCTTGGCTGATGGTCTTTCTCACCACTAAGTGCCTGTCTTAGGACAAGCTTACAGGTATATACAAAGAAATGTTAGCTAAAGCCGACTGTGCGGATTATGCCAATCTACTACCTTCTCCCTGTTATCACCTAGTCCATGCAGTAAGCAGATACCGCTGACCCCCCTCTGTGTGTGTGTGTATGGGTGGGGACAGGCCACTGCCAGGCCGCCTCGGTTAGGGAGGCCCTACAGCCTGTCGGAAAAGCAAGGCGAGAGTAAGAGGGCCATGGGGCACCAACGGCTATCCCTGGGAGGAGCAGCAGGTCCCCACGGGTCCAAATGGGTCCAGGATGACAGCCACCTGCTCACCTCATAGCCCTGCTCAGCTTCTCATAGGTCATGCTGTTGTTCTTTTTCTTTTGGCCCCACAGCTGGGCCACAGCCTCGGAGCGCAGGAACTTGAAGATGCCCTCTTGCCGGTTCTCCCACTTCATGAGGCCCTCGTTGAGCTCCGGGTGGATGAGGATGTCTCGGATGAACTCCCACAAGTGGGTGCCTCGGGGCGCTGCAAGGCCAGACTCCATCAGCCAGCAGTCCCGTATGCCCCTCACCCAAGGCCTGCGGGGGCTGCTGGCCCAGCACACTGCCCCCTCTGGCTGTGATTGTAATGGCAGCCTCTTGCCCTCCCTTAGGCTGGAGCTCCAGGACCTCACTCACACAGGTTTTACTCTCCCAAATATGGAACAAATGCCTGGTGATTGGGACACACTACTGCCCCCAGGAGCTCAGGGTACCTGGGGGCCACACTCAAAGCAAACACACCAGCAGGTGGTGAGAACGTGACCAGTCCAGAACCACAGCCCTGGCCCCTCAGGGGAAATAACCGGAGGACATAGAAGGGAGGACTACGTGCAGAGGCCAGAAGGACCTTGGGACAACCTCCCAGGGTTCAGTGCTGGGCTGGAGAGCCCTTAAGGCCCCAGGTACAGACTTGATGGGTGGAGCGAGGGCGGGTACTTGTCCTCTAGCTGAGCCCACAGCAGCTCTTTGGGCCTTCTGAGCACCCAGCTGCCTCCTCACACCGCCAAGGGTGTCCTAGTCGGCAGGACTGGGGTCCCAGGGGCCTCCAGGAATCTTTTTCCCCTTCCATCAGGGCTACCAGGCCAGGCTCTCCAATGAGGTGGTGCCTGAGACCGCACAGCCGTGTTGACAGGAGGGAGAAACAAGAACACAGGAGAGAAAGAACCCACAGAGCCCCGGAAATCCCTCCCAGACCCACCCAGGCCTCAGGGCTTCAGCGCAGCAGGGAGGAGGAGGGAGCTCACCGTGCTTGCTCTTCTTGCCCTCCAGACACTCGCGGGACTCTTTGCTTATCTTTCTGGGTCGGCCCCGTTTCCGTTTCCCGTACTTAGGGTCCCCCTTCTTATAGTCAGGAAAGCCATCTATGGGCAGGGAAGGTGGACAGTCAGGAGAGGGAGGGGTGGGGCCAGCCCTGGGCACTGTAGGGGGACGCCCTTGGGGACTAGGAGCCTCCTTCCACTCACCACTGGAGAAGAACTTGCTGTCCATGGCATCCAGGTCCACGTCACTTCCACCGGAGTCTGAGGAGTGGGAGCCCTGAGCCATGCTGGTCCCTAGGGGAGGCAGACAGGTGTCGAGTCCCCTCGCCAGCCCACCCCTCTGTGCTGGGCTGCTGCCCGGCCAGCTCCTGTTCCTCCTCCCAGACAACCTGGGTTCTAGTGCTAGGAATCAGGGCTTAGGGACATTTGGGGGAAAGAGAGGTCGCAGCCCAGAGGAGGGTGCTCACCTGCAGTAGAGACCTCAGAGCTGTCCGGGGACGGGGCTCCTGCACCGTGGCTGCCGGGGTAGTAGGGCCTGGTCTGCCGGCAGTCATCCAACATCTCCTGGACAAAGGGGCTTCCTTGGTCTGGAGAGAAGAGGTAAGAGTTCAGACAGGGTTCAGAGGACTGGGCAGGACCAGTCTCGGGACGTGCTGACTTTCTAGGTGGGTAAGACAAGTCTGCGGAAAGCAGGTCGCTTCTAAGGTCATAGAAGGAGAAAGGACAGCTGGGGAAGCAGGGAAAGAATGGTCCTTACCGAAGGGGCTCGGGTCTCCTATGGGCTCCTGGAAGGCCGGACTGTCCTTCTCCAGTAGTTCAATGATCCAGCTGAGTTCATCGGGGAAGTTGGAAGCTGATAAAGAAGAAAGTGTGGGTCAGAGGCCAGGCTACCTCCCAACCCCTCGCCCTTCAAGGACTCTCTCTCTCTCTCTCTGTGTCTCTCTGGTTGTGCCCAGTGGTCCTTCCCAAATCCAGGCAAAATTCATGTCGGGACATGGTGTCCACGCCTGGAACAGCCCCCTAACTGAGAAGGGAGACAGGCAGGCGGCAGCCGTCCCTCCAGTCCTGGGCCCCCAATGGCACCAGTAGCCTGGACTCACTGAGGTCCCACAGCTGAGAATAGAGTTGGTCCCCCAGAGGCCCAAAGGCCAGGCGCAGCTCCTCAGGGGCACAGTTGCAGAGTGTGGCCCCGTCCATGTCGCACCGCGAGAAGTCAATGGCGCTGGCATCACACTTGTTCTTCTCTACTTGGTAGCTGATCCAGTCCAGAACCTGAGCCTTTGACCAGAACTGGGGCTGCTCCCCTGACCAACTGGCCTTCTCTGCAAGGGGTCAGGCACAGCAACAGGTCAGCTGAGGCGGACACACAGCAGTCCCTCACAGGCCATTCTGGCCCCATCCAAACGGCCCCATCCGGGATTCTGTGACTATCCCATCAAGCCTCTGAAAGTACGCTCCCAGGAGTAGGGCAGGAGAGGGTGCCCACAACTCCCTCCCAGCAACCTCCACACTTCAGGGCCCCAACCCCTGGAATTGCTCAGGAGACCCTCCTTCTGTAAGGTCACCTATTTATCTAACGGGCTCTTAGATGGACTTCTCTTTCCTGCTGAGACCCACCTGTGCCTTCCAGTGGCATCTGGGGGTTGCTTAGGGTCAGCACCAGGTCATCGGCCCCAAAGGTGGCAGTAGGGGGGACAGGAGCCTGAGGGAGCTCCTCCGAGTTGTACATGGTGCTGAAGTAACTGCTGAACACGTTGCTAATCTCACAGGTTGCAGCCATGAGGCGACCTGGGGAGAGAGGGCGAGGCTAGTGAGGACTAGCAGAGTTCCCAGAAGGGCTCCCAGACTTCAGAGCTGGATGGGGACACAAGGCCTCTGGCTGGGCTCCCTCCATAGCCCACCTGGGTCCATTAGTGGGACTGGCAGAGTCAAGGCCACTCCGTCCCTTCCCAGGGACAGATCCTCAGGACACCCTCACCTCCCTATAGCTCAGCTCTGGGATTCTCTACAGCAGAGCTGCAGACTCAGAAAAGAAAATTCACTCGCCCCCCGACCCCTCCCCAGTTTCTCACAGCCCAGACTGAGGACTATGACAGCTGGGACACTTACCAGAGTGGTAGGGTGCGGGCGTGGCAGCAAGGCAGGGTTAAGGGACAGAAGGCAGGTGGAGGACTCCAGGAGGGAAAAGCTCAGTAGGTTGCTGGGTGTCTGGCCCTGGGGCTCCCCCACCCACCGTAAATAAAGGTGAGCAGAGCTCCTCCCGCGAGCAGGCCTTTATAGTGCGGCCCAGCAGTAACCTGAGCTGGTGGCTCATTGGACGGAGGGGATTTCCTGGCCTTTAGACTGGGCTCCTGGCCCCAGGTGATTTGCATATTTTCTGCCACTTGGACTCGATCCTAGCAGGCGGTGCTGGGAAATCAGGCCCGGCTGGTTTAATGATTGTCAGAGTCTGTCATCCCGCACCCTCTGAGGTTGGGCACAGGGCACTGGCCAGGGTGGGTGGCGGGAGACTCGCTAGGGTGGGCACCTGCACTTTCAGTCCCACTCTGGCTCAGGAAATCTCCTCTCTCCGGACCAGACTAGCTGGAGAAGGGGAAGGGTGATGGGGAAACCTGACCCCCCTGGCCCAGTGGAGTCAGAAAAACTGTTAGCCCCCAAATATTTGCAGATCTGAGGACCAGGGGACCTAGTTGAGCGAGAAGACACTGAGGATTAGGGAGTTTTCCCATGACATTCAGGATTCAGGCTGAAAGTCTCCCCAGATACTAGGCAATATTCACAGGATACTGAGTCAAACTCCCCCCACCCCAGAGCCCCAGCCCAGCGATACAGTTTGTGGGCAAGGGCGTGGCATTTTTCACCTGCCCAGACCCCATCCTAGCATCAGGGTTGCAGCAGACACTTCTGGAATGACCTGGCTCTACGTAAAAGTTGTTCTCTCAACCTCCGCAGGAGCCCCCCTCTGCCTTGGGGCTGCTGGAGGTGCTGGATCACGTGGCTCTGTTTATCCCTCTATCTGGGTTCCCATCTAATCTCCGCTCCCTTGGCCCAGTTTACTGGTACCTGTGTGCTACCCTCTAGCGGTCGGAAATCTGATTACCTGGATCACGTCATTCGAAGAGGGAACGCTTAGTTATCTTTTCCAGCCACTTTCAGCGTAGTCTTGACTTAAGCCTCACAAAAACCCTGCAAGGATGGTGTGGTCATCCCCGTTTTATAGAAGATTATAGCACAAAGGTATAGAACCGTGGTCCCTGGGCATATGGAGCCTGTCACGCAGTGGGGCTAAGATTTAAGTCCACCAACCAGTGTCCTGTCTAACACTGTCCCCCAGCTTCAGAGTCCCCTACTCAGTCAGCACTGTGGTCAGAGCCCTGGCCCTCCAGCATGGACTTAGCCCAAAGAGAGGGTCTATAACCGACTCACTGCTGGAGACCCTGAGCGGGCGCCCCAGTCAGTGAGGAGGCTGGAGCAGAGTGGGGCTGCGTCCACAACCTGTGGTCTTTGACAGGACACTTGGATTCTGCACTTCAGCTTACTCCTCTGAAAAAACAAGGTTTTTTGCGTTTACTAATTCCTAAGGTCTCTTCCAGATCTAATTGTTCATCCGAGACGTAGGATCGGTGCCACAGTCCCGGAATTCATAGGCAAGCTCGGCCAGGGTGGGTGAAACGGTTTCTCAAGCAGAAGGCAACTCGCCTCCCAGATCGCTCCTTTTCTGAGGACAGAGAGGTTTTTATCTTGGGGATTTGTTCCTCAGGAAACTGCTGGGTACCTAGGAGAGGGGCATAGGCCCAGCGCCCCTCCTGGAGGAGAGCCCCAGGCCCTGGGTAGGATTTTCCTCAGCCCTTCAGGGGGCCTCCCCCAAAGAGCCCGAGGCGGCACACCCTCTACCAGGCAGTCAGCCTGGAATGCGGGAGAACCGGCTTCCAGCCCCAGGATGGTTCACGTGCTCCGTTGCCCCTGAGAAAACTGGCTGAGGCTCTGGAGGGTGGGATGTAGGGAATGAGAAAGGCTAACAGCTCCCTTGCCTTCATGGGGCTTCAGGGGAGAAATGGGGCCAAAATAAGAGATTCTTCTAGGTTAGGACCGTCCCTCCAAGTATTAACACCTTCTGTAATCAATAGTCAGTAAGGTTAGGGAAGGTAACTTGAGAAGACTTGGATTTGGAGGGGTGGGGTGGGGTAGGGCGAGGAGCAGTTTCTAAGAAAGAGGCCTGAGGAACTGAGCTGGTGTAGGGCCTCCTAGCACCTTGGCCATGGCAGGCGGAGGCCCTGGCCCTGCGCATGAGTGGGCCCCGTGGCACAGCCTCATCTCACCTTGGGGTAGCAAGGAGATCAACCCCTCCACCCCTGCCCTATAAAAGGGCAGCCCCTCCAGCAGGACTGTGGCAAGGTGGGCGGTGGGGCAGGAGGCCCCACTCAGGATGCCCGCCCTGTGCACTGTGGGGGCTCCTGGTTAGTGGGGTCAAAGAGCAACTCTCAGAGGAGGGCTTTTTCCTCCATGGTGACCTTTCATGATTAGCGAGCTCAGTGAGACAAGCTTTTGTGCAGAACAAGGAAAGATGACCCTCTAGCTGTGAGCTGCGTAGCAAGACACCAAGTTGGGGCGTGGGGAGGCACTGGGTAACCCTCACACATCCGCCTATGACACATGGCCAGGAACAGCCCTGACAGAACTACAGAAACAGTTTGCTATCAAAATGCCAGGGCCTGGACCAGGAGCTCTTACAACCAGCGCCCCCAAATCTCTCTTCCAAGACCCAAGTGCCCTCTCTGGGTGAAGCTGGATGTGGCACAGGACAGAGACACTCACACGCCTGCCACCCTCACCATTCTTTCCTTACTTTTGCTAAAAGGGAGAACAAATCTATGTGTGCAATGCCGTTGTGTTCCTTCCCAGCCCCTGCGCAGGGAAGGCAGCAGGCCTGTGTTGATCACCACAAAGCAAGGGTAGAGCCACAAATGGAAACTGGGGCAAGGGTGCCCTGTGTTTAAGAAAAGCAACTTTGGTCATATAGTTAAGAACGGTGAACCAGCACATAAGGGCCTGTATTATTCTGTAAATTAAATTCACCTCAAAAAATATGAAATTAAACACTACCTTGAAAAAAGTTCAATTTAACAACAGTTTAAATTTTTAGTCACCAACATGTTATACATGTTTTATTTTTCATTCGAGAACTTTTCCACTGGAAAATTGATCTTTATTCTGAGGACAACTGGGATTTAAAACATACAAGTTAACTTTTCTTTTTATTTTTCTAAAGGAAAGGTGCAGGCAGGAATGAAGGCAAATAGGCAGCCAGGCAGGAAGAGAGCAGAGGAGGAAGCATCTTCATGTTGTTTTTATTTAGTTATTCATATTGGCTGTTTCCCCGCTGGGCTGGGACTGGAACCCAGAGGTACATGGCTTGCTCCTTCAGAGGCAACTGATCTAACCACTGCTCCACCAGGATGTGCCAAGTTAACCTTTCTGGTACCAGAAGTTGGTGTTCACATATATGATTTTTTGCTTTGAGAATTCACTATCATTGCATTCACATTGCCAGTTGAAAAAAAACTTGCTATAAAAAGAAACTATATTAAACCATTTAAAAAAGAGAGGCAACTTAAATACATTTAAGTATTTCTTTGCAAACCTCCCCTTACCCCACACCCGTGACCTAAGTTGCTAATATCTTAGATCCCCAGCTTGAAACCAGGAAATCGGAACTCAGCACCAAGTTCTGAACATGCTCTGCTCGTCATCACACCATTAAAACAGTGGTTCAGGATCAAGGGCAAGGGACAATGAGAAAGCTACAGAAAGAACAGGAGAATGCACTTTTAAAAAATGGAAAAGACGAACAGGGATGCTGCTGCAGACTGAGGACACAGCTTCTTCAGAGAACGGAGATGCTGGTGCCCACTTTTCCTGAATCAGCCATGATGCAGCCAGATGCCCTGTGCTTCCTTGGGTGGTACCCAGGACCCCGCTCCTTTAGCCTAGGCATTCCTGAAGGACAGAGAAGCGCCGCCACCTGCCATCCTCTAGGCCTGCCCCGCCTGTGACTTTCAGGGGTCTTGCACGCAGAGGGGTCACTGGCAGAAGAATCTAACAGTCACTCAATCCATAACTTCCAGCTTAAATACTTTTCACTTAAAAATATTTATTAAAATGAGGATTAAACCTGAAATACGAAAGACAAGTATACAGCCCTTTGCATAGTACTTCAAGAATCAGCAAAAAAGAAAGAAAAAACATTTTCTCTGCTCTTGCAGAGAGACTTAAATGGGAGGAGGGGAAGAATTCAGTCTGATCTGAGGAGACTTGCCCGAGGTCCTCTGGTCTTAGGGCTCAGTGGACCAGAGACGTTCCCACCACAGCAGAGACATAGGAGCCAGAATCACCAAGCCCAAGGGACAGATTATCCTGAGAGGGTATAAACTTCAGGAAGCTGACTGGAGAAGTAGGATTTGGGAACTATTATCCTACAGGCAGCCTGCAGAGGCTGCTAACTGCCCTTGGGCACCAAGATCTGCTGAACGTAGTTGACAACGTTGCTGTGGAGTTGGGAGCTGGTGGCCTCGAAGGTCTCCTTGGCGAGGGTCCGGGCCACCTCACTGCCACCCATCATCACGCGGTACAGTGGAAGGGTGTACTTCTGTTTCCCCTGCAAGAAACACATACACAAGGGCTAAGCAGCCTATCAGCCCCACCCCCAGAACCAGTCTAACAGTGTCGTGGTCAGGAGCCGAAAGAACGTGGGCCTCAGTGCTGGAGGAAGGGGCTTCCCAGACACGTGTGTTCTAACTCTAGCTTCTTCTCGGGGGGCCAAAGATCCACAGAGACAGATGTCAATATTCACCCCAATCTATAATACATAGGGTGTCTACACTCGGAAAAGAACGTGTGGAGTTTGCGGAGGGCTGGCACAGAGGGACCCCATGCTTTTAGAAGCAGGAGGTGGCTGGTCACTAAGTTTACAGCAGACAGCAAAGGCTCAGAGACACCTGGGTCCAACTGCAGAGAAGCAAAAGAAAATGCACACGTGAAACTCACACCCATGTGAACCAGTCACATGGTAAGTTCCTCAAATCCAGAGGCTTGGTGATGCCTAAGAACATCTCCAAATAGGTACATAGCTCTCACTGCAACAGAAGAGGGGATCTGAGCATCATGTTGCCTCTAGCCCAGCATGGGGCCCTTTGTAATGTGGCAACGCGCACCCAGTGACCTAGGAGGTAACCTATCCAGGAGTGGGAACCTATCTTACCCATCAGGGTTCTTCATTGGCCTCTCCCGCCTATATTTTCCCCAGTACCAGCCCTCAACATCTCATTACCCTTTGTCCCAGTTATGGGTTGGCTCTGACCAGTTTTTCCCACTCTAGCCTCAGAAGTTGATCTGCATAAAGCTCCAAGTTTCTTCTTTCCCCCAGGGCAATGCCTCCCCAGGGCAACGCCTCCCCAGGGCAACACCTCCCCAGGGCAACGCCTCCACAGGCTGAACTTGAGAATAAGACTGTCCCCTGTACCCCAGGGCCCTGCAGGGGGTCCACTTAACCAGCCTCCACTCCAGACAAGGGGCCAGGGAAGAGGCTCTCCCAGGACTGGCAGGTGTGACTGCAGGCCCACCACATGCCAGAGGGGACAGGAGGTGAGGCCACCCACCTGGCTCTGCAGGAATTCCTTCACTTTCCAGAAATCCTCCTGGTGGTCATTCTTAAGGACAATCTGGCCCCATCGCAGCCGCAACTCTGCATTCTGGGCATTTGAGATCTGTGGGTACATCTCTCCAAGTTTTTTCACATTCCCTGGAAAAAAGAAGTGGGTTATTATTAAAGACTGTGCCAGCAGAGGTCTGGCTCCAGGGAGCTGAGGAGCCCGTTCTTAGTATATCTCCACTCCAGGCCTCCAGGAGCAGGAGGGGAGCTTCAGAGGCCCTGCACCAACTTTCTCATTCATCCTGCTCATTTATGATCTGAAAGGGCAGAGCCCAAGTCTCTACCTGGATTTCTAAGGCCCTTCTGCCAAATGTCCCTTAATATCATTCCAGATTCACTGCAATAATCTGACTTTCCTTCCTGGAATAGAGCACACCTATCCTAAAACAGCCTTGCTCTTGTTTTCCACACCAACCTGCTAGAAGTCAGTTTGGCTTTAACTTCGTCCAAATGAAAGCCCTGAGTGAATATTATTTCTGGTTGAGCAGCAACGAAGTGGGTGGTTAAGAGTTTCGACTGGCTGGATCCAAGCCCCAGCCCCACCATCTATGGTGATGTGACCTCTTTGTGCCTCAAGTACATTCTCCATTAACTGGGGGTTATAATCATGGCACCTACTCCGAGTAGGTCTGAGGATTAAATGGCTTAACAGACTCATGGGCCTTAGAAGAGTAGCCTGCAAACCTGAGAACTATGTGAACTCTTGGCTTGTGATTCGGCTCCCAGGTGTATAACCTCTACCCCTCTGTTGACATCATGACACATTACTGTGTCCAGCTGTCACCTCCCCTCTAATGTCTGGCAGTTGCCAAAGGGCAAGCATCTCAACTTCTTCTGAATCTCCCTCAGGTCCCTGATAAAAAGCTTTACACATGATTCACCCAGTTGAAATAATCTTTTTTTCTTACCAGGAGGGAGAGGGGAGCTCTGGAGGATCTTATCGAGGAAGTAAACCTGCTGGTAGGTCTTCCAGGTGGAGATGGCCACAGCTTCAATGGCCTGCATGTCTGGCTCCTCCGCCACCCATAGCTGGGCCAGCTCATCAGCAGGCCTCATGAGAGAGTCCCCAGGCGAGAGATCAGGGAGGTAGGGTGGCCAGCCAGGGGTATTCAGCCATCGATCAAACTCAAAACCTGTTTGGTAGAAGAGAAGATACTGTCAGTTATCTGGTAACGTCACGGCCAACTTGTCCAAGCAGCTCCCAGAGACCAGAAGCCCGCCTCTCTCCATCCCAAACCCTTTCTCCAGTATTTACACCATGTTTCCAAGGAACTTCCTGCTCCGGTGGGGTCCCAGTTATAATGAAGAGTAGAGACTGTCCTAGTTAGACTGAACTGCCCTTCCTTTGCCATTAAAGTGTTCTCTAGTCCAAATTAACAATGCACTCAAGAGCCAAGGGGATGGATGCCTTCCTGGTTCATCAAGTTCACACTCTCCTCCTGATGACCAGAACAGCACCGTGCTTGCGAATGTGGGCTGCTTGAGTTTCTATCCCAGCTCTGCCATTAGCCAGCAGGGAGCCATGAGCATGTAATATCACCTCTCTGCACCCCAGTTTCATCTGTAAATGGGAAGGAAAGGCCTGTTGTAGCTGGCAGCTGTTAATATACATTAAGAGCTTAGCATGTTTCCTGGTGGGCTGTAAGTAGTGAGTATTAACCATCATTAGCTACAGAGCCCCATGACCTTGAAATGCAGGTCTCAGAGAGTAGGTGCCATAAGGTCTGACCCTACCAACCCGAAGAAGTGACTTGGGGTTCAGAGCCTGAGGTGGGGGCTGTCTAATGGGCTGTCTCATCCAGGACAGGATGCTATCTACTCTCTCTTAGGAAGCATCACCTCCCAAGCTGAAATGAGGGCAGAACAGGGGCTTCCCTTGCTCAGAAGGTGATGCCATGCTCTCAAGGCTAGGGGTGAAGCAGTAAGCTCTCTAGGTCCAACTATGTGTGTCCAGGTTTGAGGAAGAAAAGAGAGGAGGCAGAGAGTCAGGAGACCAAGTGGGAAAATGAAGCCAAGGGGAGTTGAGACAAGTCATTCTTACAGAAAAAAGCTAGGACCCTCCATCTGCTCCCGAAGGTGCTGCTTACCTGTTGACTGATCCAGCCCCTCTGTCTTTCCAAAGATAAAGTCACTCCACTTCTCTACTACCTCCTAGGAGCCTGGGCGCCAGCTGCTCTTGCTCACCTGGAATGGAATCGACTCTCCTTTTCTTCAACTCAGGGAAATATTCCAAGTAGAATTCCAGAAAGTCGTCAGCTAAGATACTTTGGAATTTAAATTCATCAACATAGGCCTGTGAGGAGGGAGGTGCTGTTCAGTTAGCTGGGTCCGTGGGAGTAGACGCCCTATCCCTTGTCTGTTGTCCCCACCCCTGCCCTTGAACTCTGGCCCAACTGCTCTCTCTGCCCCCCTTCTTCTCCCCTTGACTTTGAGGTGACTGTACCTTGAGAAAATTGTCAAACTGATCCTGATCGCCGACCAGGTGGGCCAGGTATGAGACAAAGCAGAAGCCTTTCTCATAGGGGGTCTCATTGTAGGTATCGTCTGGATCCACACCTGGCAGAGGAGAGAGCATATCTGAGTATTTGCCACCGACCACCTCACTGTTCTGCTCTCACTCAGGCTCAAATAGTAACTATGGAAGAGATGAGAATTCAGTTTCCAGACCCACCTGGCTTTTCCCAAGGCACTTTGAAGGAGATCTTAAAGGGCCACTAACTACAGACCTAGTAAGAGGACAAAGCCAGCCTTCCAGGGGAACTGGCCAGTCCTCTTGTTCCTGGGATTGCGTCGCGGGCTGGGTTCCATTCCTTCTAGAAGTGGGCACAGGGCTCAGCACCTTTTCTAGCTGCACTCAACACCACCAAACTCCATCTTCCCTCCACAAAACAATGAGTTATTGCTATGAATATTCTAGATGGAAATAAGCTAATTACCAGCTGACATGAAGTTCATTTTCAGTCAGTGGCATCAAGGAACATGAGCTTCAAATGCACAAAAAGGTTCTGATTAGTCATACAAGGAATTAAAGAAAAATGCTAGCAAATAAAATGCATGCCCTTGGACAACAGGTCATGTGTGGGTGCTCAGTCATGTCCTCTGTAAAATAAGGCCAACACGAGCTCTCCAAACCCACAGGTGTGACCTGAGGATAAAAAGGGAATGGCAGAGAGCCCTGTATGGGCATTGCTATCAACAGGAACTAGACAAAACCCTTGTCTGACTGGAGTTGGGGCGAGGGCTCCAAGGGCTCTGGAGGGCTCCTCAGGCCCAGGCTGATCATATGAAGCCACACTAACTTGGGGCCCCAAGCTCAATGCAGGGAGGGGGTGTCAGACAAGGGAGCCTCCTGGACCTGGTTCAATCTTCACTCGGAGCTTGTTGAGTGGGTGTTCCTCTCCCGTCTGGTCCATGTGCTTCCGAAGCAGCGCCCGCCCAGTGGCAGCTTCCAGACAGGTGTAAGCGGCCCCTGGGGCAAAAGGAAACCCAAGGCCCAAAGAGTGGTTATCACGTCCCCGCAGATTTTCCACACAGAAGAGGAGTGCTACCCCCTTGTGGCCACCAGGACAATGACCCTACCGGAAGGTTAATAGCTTCACTCTCCTGGGAACCCAGGGCAGAGGGGTGACAGATAAGAATCTGATTCAGCCCCCAGCTCTCTGTTCTGGGCTAGAAAGGACTTGGTTCACTCATGCTGTGTGACTCCCCCAGAGAAGACCAGTGGGGACATCACACTCTTCTGACAGTTACCTTTCCCTATCAGCATCTTTGTTTTTTTTTTAAGAGAGAGTACTTTGATCTTTTATGAAAACAGAGTATTTTCATCTATTCCTGTCAGACAATAATAAACAGTCATCTAAAATTTGTCTTGAGTGTGTCTAAATCTTCTGGCTCTAAAAATGACTGAGAAAGGCCTAGCAGGCACAGTCCACATGCATCCCAAGTTCAAGACCCAGCCAGGGAAACAATCAATGAGGAACAAGAGTGAAATAAATCAAGTAATTCTTCCTCTCTCTTCCTGCCTGCACCTTTCCAGTTTTGTTTTTTGTTCCGGAGGTGTAGGCAGGAAGAGGAGGAAGAAGCAGCACTTGATTTATGCTAATTAGCTGTTCATCCTGGTGGTGCCCCCACCCCAGCAGGGTTTGATTCAGGACCTTGGGAAGTCTGCCTACCACGCTGAACCTCTACTCCACCAGGGTGCGCTGGCCTTTCCTTACAAAAAAAGAAAAACAACCAGAGTGGCGGGGAAGGGTTTCAGCTCTGCCACTTACTGGAGTTCTGACTTTGTCCAAGTAACTCCACGTGTGCCAGCCTCAGTTTCCTCATCTGACCTGAGATAGTAACATTACCTACAGGACCCTAGTGGTTAATCAAGACATTAGCAAGTAGACAATTGTTCTCCATACTCTGGATGAAAGTATAAATTTGTGCAAACTTTCTGGGAGGTAATGGACAATATATACTAAAGAGCCTTTACAATATTCAGATACAGAAATTACATCTCTTAGAATATATCTGTATTGAAATAATCTGAGATATGCAAAGACATCTGTCAAAATATTAATTCACTGGAAAACTGAAAACAACCTAACAACTAGAGACTGATTGAAAAATACAGGAAATGTCCATACTGTGCAACTGTAGCAAAAATCAATAAATTGGGGAAATATTTAGCTTTATTAAGTTAGAGAAAGAGAGAAAGAAGCTGTAAAACCATGCATGACCTGATGATTCACTAGAAAAATGTCTGAAAGGATACACGGCACCTCTGAACACTGAAAGGGTGTGTGAATGCTGTGTGTGCTTTCCCATGAAAGCCAACATGGATTTTGGCTAGATGTAAAAATATAACAAATGGAGTCTATTTTAGAACACCTAATACACATAGCTTTCAAAACTGAGACGGTGTTTGTTGCACATAGGGGGCGTGTTCTGGCGGCCTCGTCGTTCTTACACCAGGCTTAGTCCGTGTGTAAGCCACGGTCCTCAGTTTAAGACCTGGGGCTGGGACAACAGCCAAGATGCACAACTAAATAAAAATAAACAAAATACTTCCTCCTCTGTAGTCTGCCTGCCTCACACCTTCCCTTAAAAAAAAAAAAATAACTAAATAAAGCAGGTGCACCCCGGTGGAACTGCCAATCGCCTCTGAAGGAGGGCAGGCCACGTATCCCTGGGTTCGAGTCCCAGTTCAAAGTCCCAGGCAGGCAGGAAAAGAGAGGAGGAAGAAGCACTTTATTCATTTTATCGAGTTGTCCACATTGGCTGTTGCTCTTGGCCCCTAGTCTTGAACCCGAGACCTTGGGATATACATGGGACTGCTCTAGGGTGCATTAGGACACTAGGCCACCAGAGCGTGCCCAATACTACTAACTCAGTAAAGTGACTTTAAATAACTTTTTTCTAGCATTGGCCTTCCGTGGCCTTAAACCGAAGCTGTCAACACTACTGCATCCTCTTCTCAAGCCCACTGTCTCCCAAAAACCCAAGCAGAGATCGCATTGGCCTCCTAGGCTCGGGAATGGGGAGCAGGGACCTCAGGAGGAGGACAGGTTGCCGAGAGCTGGCTTACCGAAAAGGATAGTGGAGATCCTTCTCTGGGCATACATAGTGAAACCTTCATTGAGCCAGAATTCACTCCAGTTGGCATTGGTGACCAGGTTCCCAAACCAACTGTGTGAGATCTCATGGATGATGACATCAGCCAAAGAACGGTCCCCTGCTAGCAGGCAGGGGGTGACAAAGGTTAGACAAGGGTTCTCCATTCCTCCAAAGGGAAAGGACGGTGGCATGAAGAGCAAGTCATACCTGCAGAGAAAGCAGGAGGTCACGGGCATTTCTGACTCCCCAGCAATGACCCTCCCAGCCTCCTCCCAGGCCCTGAGAGAGGTAGCCCCCACCCAGGCTCCCTCATTCCTCCTGCCAAATGGCTCTGTCATTCACTGGAACTTCCCTTTCCCAGGTGGTCCTTGCTCTTCATAAAACCTTTTCTCCAAAACCCTCTGCTTTCCACTCTCCTTGGAAGCAGGTGTGGGCATGTTACCAGTTCTCTCATGAAGGCTCACTGGTGGCCCAACCCTGGGGCCACAAAGATCATGGTAGAGCCTTGCATGTGCGGAGGCTGAAGTTGGAAGTTGGCAAAGAAAAACGTGGAAGTGTGGGGCTACCTCCTGCAACCAGGAGAGGTAAGTTGACCACGGTGCTCTGACATCATTGGGGCCGTGGTGTGCGCCTCGATCACCAACATCAGCAGCCTAGAGGCAGGTTTCTATTAAATTAACCACGTCTCTCCCACCTCAGCAGTAAAGAGAGAGGCCTGGTTTGTCCCTTCCACTCTCTCTGTCTCCTCGCCTATCCTGGGGTTGGGGAAATTTTGTACTAAGAGACAGAAGGAAGGGAAGAAGCACGAGAAGGGAGAAGAGGGGAAATCACAGCCCCAGTTTAAGGAAAGACATTCAAGCCAACATGACACTACACCTTCCCCAAACGTAGGGTCCAAAGAGTTTCTCTCCCGTCACCAAAAATTCTTCGATCACCCCGTCGTACTCCTTCTTGGCAGCCTTAATGAGGCAGGGCTCAGCCCACACCTGGCTCCTAATGAGAAGAGCACAGAGAATACATGGCAGTATTTAGACTATTCAGGGGACCCAATCCTGAAATCACCTGTTCAAAACTGGCCTGGGTCTCATATCTGAGCCAAAGGCCAGCCACAGGGACAGGTGATGGAGATCAGATCACCTGCAGAGAGCCAAGGGACTGCTCGCCACCTCTGAAAATGAGAAGAACCCAAGGCAGCTTTGCGAGGGGCCACTGCCTCCCCCAGGCAACCAGCTCCAACCACACACTATCACTTATTACTCCAACACTGACCAGTATCTTGCAAGTGATTGAACCTCTCTGAGCCTCATTTCCTCGTCTGTAAAATAAGTGAAGATGGAGCACGAGTGAAAAGCCCTTCCTACAGTGACTTATGCAGTAAGTGTTGGTCTCCTCCTCCCCACGTCCAGAGAGATGTATAAAAGATTCTCACAGCAGAATCTCTGGAACTGAAAGAAACCTCTGAGGCATGTGCTGGTGGGTTAGGTGAGTGCCTCGCCTCTGAAGGAACACAGACCATGTACACCCCAGGGACCAGGGTCTGCATCTGGGTCCAGGGGAAACAACCAGTATAGACAACTAAATAAAATTACACGCTTCTTCCTCCTCTCTCTTCCTGCCTGGCTACTCACCTTCATTCCTGTCTGCACCTCTCCTCTTAAAAAAATAATAGTAAAGACATTCTTCCCTATAACCACAATGCTTAAATACTTTAAGACAAGTAACACTTTTCTATTAACATGAATAGGTTTATCTCTAACTTTTCTTTTTTTTTTTTTAAGGAAAGCTACAAGCAGGAACGAAGGCAAGTAGGCAGGCAGGAAGAGAGAGGAGGAAGAAACATTTACTTGTTCACCTTAGTTGTTCCCCCAACCCTAGGTCTTAAACCTGGGTCCTAGGGATATATGTGGACCACGTTCAGTGGCCTTATCCACTAGGCCACCAGGGCGCGCCTATTTTTATTCTTAGAAGAGGCATCCTGATTTAAATGTCTAGCAAAAAAAAAAAAAAGAAAAGAAATTCATAAGTAAAAATAATATAGCAAATGGATGGGTGTCAGTTAATCAATGAATCATTCCTTCAAACTTTTGTATGAAATGTTCGTAATGAAAAGGAGGAGAAACAAAGGCCCCAAGGAAGATCAGGCCCAACCCAATCCTGGCTTAGATGGGATGTGATTAGTAGGACGTCATTCACTGAATTCAAGGATGAGCTGACCCAGTGCTCAAGGGTCCTAGCACTGAAGAGGGGGCCCCAGTCAAGAGTCCATCATGCTCCATGGACCTGTTCTCCCACAAGGACACAGTGACTCAAGAGAGACTGCACAGAATGGGCCCAAGGCCAGGATGAGGGATGGCTTCCTTCCTCTCCCAGCAGAACCTCAGGAACTTATCTGGTGGGAGGAGGGGGACAGGGAAACCAGAGTCAGGTGCTCCCAAGTACCAAGAGCAAAGCCCCAGCAGCAAGAAACTGAAAGTGCAGACAAGGAGCCCCCAGCAGAGGGATTTCCAGAGAGTTCAACATCAGATGGGGCAGGGCTGGATTCCAATGGGAGGAAGTAGTAAATGGGGGGAGGTGGGTATACGCTGCTACAGAACTTGGCTAAGAAGGGAAGGGAAAGCAGGGTGCTGGAAGGAAATGAAGTCAACGGGCTTTTTAGTTTGTTTTTTAATATTTTAGAGCTATGAAAGACAAGAATGTGTTCAGAGATTAGAGGAAGGAGCCGACTGAGGTGGGGGTTGCCAAGTTGGAGAGACGGTTAAAGGATGAAGCAAAAGAAGACATATGAAGGGACACAATCAGACTCAGATGAAAAGATTTGGTTTTTAGTAGAAAGAAGGACCCTCACAGAGTCCAGAGAAAGAAAAGGGAAGGATGGAGCTGGGTGAAGAAGACAGGGAGCTGATGTCATCAGATGAGACTGGTTAAAAATTCTCAATAAAATAGGGGGCGGGATTATCAGCTTGGAGCAAGAGTATTAAGTCTGAGTAAGAAAAGTGAAAATAATGATAAAGTCTTAGAATAAGCAGAGTGAGAAATAAAGATAAAAAGAACTACTAAGTAATATAAAAAGCCTACCTAGAATTGAAGACTACACTTGTATTTTTCTTGAAAATCATATAAAAGTCTCTTTTGACTTCAGTTACAACTTTTTACCAGGGAACCAGAACTGTGAGTGCACAGCTTCGATATTTTTCTGTCTCCCAAACAGCCAGGACAGATGTCAAGGAGGGACTGTGGATCCGGGCTGGGATGTTACACAAGAGGGCTTGGGCGTTGGTAAGAGATGACCCGCCACACACCAGGGCCAGGGAGGACGCCCGAGTCCAGGGGGAGGCCTGCGAGAGCCGAAGGAGCACGGAGCCGGTGGGGTAAGAACACCCGAGGGACGGAAGGCAGCAGGGAGGCTCAGAGGACAGATGAGGAAGCTATTTACACAGTGTGATATGGTGCTGATGACAACAATGTCGACATTAGGCCTTAGATTATGGAGCGTGGCCATGCGCGGGGGTGGCTGGGCCCAGTGGACAAGGCTCCTGAGCAGAGGAGATGGAGAAGCCCAGAAGCTTCCCTCAACCCTTCGAGCTGTGGATGGCCATCCACACTGAGAAAAACATCATAGGAGATGATGTGACAGGGCATCTGGCTGAGAAAAAGACCCAGGCATAGGAGTCAGTTTGTAGAGAGTCACCTGGTGAGCCATCCGTCACCAGCACGGCGATGTGACAGGCATCTACTGCAGTGCAGGCCTTCAACCCAGGCTCCTATAGGCTGCTCGACTAGAAGGGTAAGGCCAGGCTAGACTGGGAACATTCCATATATTTCCTAGATTTCTGTCAAAAGAAGGTAGGGTGGTGCGCCCTCATTCAGCAGCAGTTAGGTCATTCTCCTCCAAAGGAGAGCAGGCCACATACCCCTGAGTTCAAGTCCTGAGTCTGGGGGGAAACAACCAGTGTGAACAACTAAATAAAAATATTTTTTCCTCTTCTCTTTTCCTGCCTGTTGCCTACTCACTTTCATTCCTGCCTGTACCTTCCCTTTTGTAAAACAAACAAACAAAAAAAAAAGGGTGCTCTCAGTCAAGTTGGAATCTTGGAATCTCTAGTGCAAAGAGCACAGGGTGTGCAATAGAAACACCTGAATATGGGCGCCCTGATGGCCTAGTGCTCTAGCACACCCTGGGAGCAGCCCCCCATACATCCCAGGGTCCCAGGTTAAGGACCTGGGTTGGGGGAAGCAACCAACATGAACAACTGAATAAATATAAATGGAGTACTTTTTCCACCTCTCCCTCTCTCTCTCTGCCTGCCTACTTGCCTTCACTTGGCCTGCACGTTCCTTTAAAAAAAAAAAAAAAAAAAAAACCACCTGAAATTTGAATTCCAGTTCTGCTAACTATGTGACTGCTCAAGCCATTTCACCAAAGCCTCAATTTGCTTATTTGCAAAATGGAGACAATCTTCCTCACTGAGTTTGTGTGGGGATTAGATGAGGTTTTATACGAAAGGAGTACCAGGTTACAGCCATTACTCTCAAATCCATTATAGCTGCTCAGGATTTTCATTCTCTGCTCACAGGGGCAGGGAGAGGTGGTAGAGTTGGCCAGAGGACTCTCCCATTTAACATACCCTAAAGATGTGATCCAGGAGGCAGAGACTGTTGACCTGATTGGGGAAGGAATCATCATCATTGCCAGTTAAATAGACTCTGTCACCTGAATTGATGCACTGTGTTGTCATTTTGTCAGAGGATTTTTTAAAAATCATTATTATCTAGTGTATTTAAAATACCATCTTCTCATTCCCCATTAATTGTCTTAAATGGCATTCCTTCGCTTTTCTGTATTCCTACCCACCACACAGGTGACACTTCCATGGTTATGCACTATACCACCTGTCAGGAAAGCTGCCTTTGTCTTTCAAGACTGGGCCTGTCTACAGTGTGTGTGTCGCTGGAAGCAGAGGCTGACGGAATCCCACCTATCATCCCCTGGACCCCAGGAGCTAAGATCTGTGATCCTGGCAGCATCATGGAGCCCAGTGAGAAAATGAGGCCTGTAACTAATCCTGCCAAGGATACCACCACCTCCTGGAAGAGAGAGCAGAGCCAGAGATAAAGAATAGCAGCAGAGCCAGGAAACACGGCCCAGAGGTCTGTTCAACCTCCTAACTGTTCACCTCAGGATTAAACTATAGTGGCAGCTATAACATGAGAGCAAGGAAAAATCTATATTCCTGGTCAAATTTCTTTCCTTGGGAAAGCTTCCGAAATTCTTACTCATCTGTTAACTTCATGGAGGTTTCTTTATCACCATAGGTTCAGGTTTATACATCTAATGCAACCACAAAAAAAAAAAAAGTTTCCACTTCCTTCTCTAGAATGAGACAATGAGGTCAAAGTAACTTATCTCCAGGAATTAAATGCTAGAGAAAATGGGGGAGATTTAGTACAAAGATAAAACTGTAAATATAGTTGTTAGAAGAAAATTTAGGATTGGAAGATATCAATAAAGATTAGCCCTCTGGAACTGCTGCCCAGGCTCCAATCTCACTCTGCAAGGTGGCCCAGGGACAGCAGCTACAGAGCCAGTGACCTCATGGCAGACCCTGGGGGTAAAGCTGCAGGGAGGGGTGGAGAGAGGGAAGGGAGGAGATGCACACTTCCTCTAGCTGACCTCAGGCTTCTGGCTGGAGAAGGCTCCAGATTCAGGGAGGGTCTGAGCTGCCCCAAGAACCACCCCAGCAATCAGAGGCTTCTTTGCCTTGAAGGTCAATCCAACCTCGCCTTGCTGGGTCTTTGTCTCTTACCTGGGTCCAACTTCAGCCGAAACCAAGTCTCCAACTGCCAAAGCTATCAGATAAGAGGGGATGGGATGACACATCTGGAAGAAGAACTTATTTGGACCTCTCTTTTCCCAGGTATCAGCACTCATCACAGCTGTGAAGCCATCTGGTACCTGACAACAGAGAAAACTTAGGAGATTTTGCCTGGACAGAGTTTCCTTTTGATTAACAGCATGACCAGCAACCTGTGTGGTAAGGCTGCTGACACCCCCATCTAGGGCAGCACAAAGGTTTGAGTAACTGAACTTGTACTGCAGTGATGAGACTCAGCACAAAGAAAATTTCTGTAGGTGGAAGAATTGTTTGGAGTTTTCACTGGATGGATATAATTTACCAAGTGAAACATAACCTGGTAGATCTGAAATGATAAATACAATCCCAAGGGAGGTACACTTAACCTTAGTCCTCATACCTCAATAAGAGCTGAATATTTGTGTTTCACTGCAGGAGTGTCAAAGCAAGGGAAGAAGGCCCGGTTTAGGACAGCCTGGCCTTGGGTATACACAAAAGGCTTCTTCTTTCCCGCTGTCTGCTCTGGAGTCAGCCAGCAAACCTGCAGGAATAGAAGAATATTTCAGAACAGACAGTCCTTGCATGAGCTCAGTCCAGGTAGAGGAAAGGAGTTAGCTGGCATGGGACTGGCTGTGCCAGTCAGTTTGGCTCTGTCTGGGAAATTCTCTCCTACCATGTGCTTAATCTACACCAAGATATAACATCCTCTTGCAGGGCAGACCCACCAGGTCTGTTCCTCACTGTATCCCAAAGGTCATTTCAGAGTTCCAGGCCTGGCCTCTCACCCAATCTTTCTGTCTTCTTTCTCTGTTTCCTTCTTGCTACAGCACTTTCTCAACAAACACGAAAGCAGCTATATTTGAGCTTGCGATGAAAGACACAGAAAAGCAGAAGCAAACTGGCAGGAGTCAATGAGTAATATCTGTTCTCCACTCCTAAAACTTTTCAGAATAAATATATTGTACATCATAGCCATTGACTAAAAGGATCTATGTCTTTTTTTTCTTTCTTTTTATTTATTTTAAAGGAAAGGGCTTGGCAGGAATGAAGGCAAGTAGGCAGGCAGGCAGGAAGAGGAGTAATAAACATTTATTTTATTTAGTTATTCCCCCAGTCCCAGGTTTCAAATCTAGGTCCTTGGGATGTATATAAAATACATCTGCTATTTTTTTTAAAAGAGGAAGGAGCATTTTAAAATGTATTTATTTTGGTCTCCCTCCCCCCAACACCTGGCCAGTCCCAGGGTCTCAAATCTGGGACCTTGGGTTTTACATGATCAACTTTTCAGCCTTCTTTGTCACCTGAGCCAAAAGGGCATACCCTGGGTACAATGAAGACAAGCAGGGGCAGGAAGGGAGGAAGAGAGAGGAGGAAGAAGCACTCCATTAACTTTTATTTAGTTGTTCATTTTGGTTGTAGCTCGTGGTCCCTGGTCATAAACCCGGGTGGACTTAACCACCAAACCACCAGGACATACCTACAATTCTTAATTGCTTTGTCAGCTCTTACCAGGGCAAATCTGAATGATTATCACAAAACCAATTTTTTGCCTACACCAGAAAGTTCACTTACAGCACAGACATAACAGTGACGGAAAGAAGGCAATATGAGCACAAAATGCCGCTATGAATTTAGAAAGAGACTGAACGATTCCAGCAACGTTTCAGAAGGGAAGCAAAACTTTCTGGGCGGGCCTTCGAAAGCAAGCAGGTTTTAGACAGCTGGAAAGGAAGAGAGAAGACATTTCAAGGAGGGAGGCAGCTAAGGAGGGATGGCATGGAGGGATACAGGCTCTGGAAAATGGCAGGTTTCAGATACAAAAGTGGGAGGCAGGCCTGGACAGGTGTAATGAAAGGCTTTATTTTAAGAGGAATAGAGAAGCCACACTGGGATGTTTTTTCTGTGTGTGTGTGTGTGTGTGTGTGTGTGTGTGTGTGTGTGTGTGTTTAATGAATCTCCTGCAAAGAATACTGCACAGATGAAAAAATGGGGAATGATAATAATTCAAAAACCCAACTGGAAGCACATAAGCCAGGTGTGAGGTCAACATCCATGGCCATAAATCATGATGATACTATGTACCTTCAATACGATGTCATCAAAATGACACTTTATCTCCCTGAAACGCCACTCAATTTTGCTGTGAACCTGAAATGGCTTAAGAGTCTACTTAGGTGTGCCCTGGTGAAGAGCAGTGAGGGTCACTGCCTCTGCTGAGAGTGCAGTCCACCTACATCTCAAGGGCCTGAGTTCACATCCCAGGGCCATAAGGAACAACCAAGATGAATTAAGTAAAAATAAATAAAATGGTTCTTTCTCCTCTCTCTCCTTGTCTGCCTATCTGCTCACCTCCATTCCTGCCTGTATTTTTTTTTAAAGGAGTCTATTTAAAACATACACACACACACACACACACACACAAGCAAGCAAAAACAGCAACACAGCCTCATCTTAATCATGAGAAAAATAACAGACAAATTCCAATACAGGGGCATCCTACTCCTAAAATACGAAGGTTAATAAAAAAGAAGGAATGTCTGAGAAATTGCCATCGCCAAGGGGTTACATGAAAGCTACATACACTGTGGTATTGTAGGTAGAATTCTGGAGCAGAAAAAGACATTCAGTGAAAACTAAGGAAATGTGAAAAAACTACGGGCCTTACAATATACGGGTTTAATGCAATCCCCATTAAAATCCCACAGGTTTATTTCCAAGAAATAGAAGAAAAAAATCTTAAAATTTGTTTGGAACAACAAAAGGTGTGGAATAGTCAAAGCGATCATTAGAAAAAAGATTGAATCTGGAGGGATTACACTTTCAGACTTTGAACTATATTACAAAGCAATAGTGATCAAAACCGTATGATAGTGGAATAACAACAGAGCCACAGATCAGTGGAATAGAACTGAATCACCAGAAACTGACCCACTACATACAGTCAGTTAACCTATGACAAACGAGTCAAAAGCATACGATGGAGAAAGTCTCTTCAACAAATGGTGTTGGGAAGACTGGACAGCCACATGCAAAAGAATGAAGCTAGACCACTCTCTAACACCATTCACAAAAATCAATTCAAAATGAATTAGAGACTTTGACATAAGACCAGAAACCATAATGCTCTTAGAAGACAACATAGGAAAGACTTTCTATGACATCAGTTGTAGAGAAGCCTTTGGGAATTCAATATCACCTTCAAGGGAAATTAAAAGAAAAATAACAACTGGGACTACATTAAACTAAGGAGCTTCTTCACAACAAAAGAAAACATCACCTAAACCAAAAGGAAACCTACTAATTGGGAAAAGATATTTGCATTAAATATTTCTGACAAAGGTTTAATATCTAAAATATACAAAGAACTCATAAAACTTAACAACAGAAGAATAGACAATCCAGTCAAAAAACGGGAGGAGGAATTGGGAGACACGTGTCTGAAGACGATCTACAGATGGTCAACAGGCACATAAATTATGTTCCTACTCACTGGCTATCAGGGAAATGCAAATTAAGACAATGAGATACCACCTTACATCTGAGAGACTGGCTATTATTATCTGGAAACAACAAATGCTGGCGAGGATGTGGAGAAAAGAGAACACTTTTGCACTGTTGGTGGGAGTGCAAATTAGTACGACCCCTATAGAGAACAGCTTGGAGACTCCTCAAAAAACTGAAGATGGAAATCCCATATGATCCCCTCATTCCATTTCTGGGCATCTACCCACAAGATACAAAAGCACCCTTCTGAAGAGATGTATGCATCCCCCTGTTTATTGCAGCCCTATTTACAATAGCTAAGAACTGAAAATTACCTAAGTGTCCAACATCAGATGAATGGATGCAAAAGACATGGTATATATACAGTGGAACACTACACAGCCCTTGGAAGAGATGAAACCCTGTCATTTGAATCAACATGGATGGAACTAGAGGGGATTATGCTAAGTGAAATAAGTCAAAAGAAGAAAGATAGATACTGAATGATCTCACTTTAGGTAGAATGTGAACAGATGAAAAAAGGAACAGATGAACCATTACCAACCCTGAAACATTTGCAACAGAACTGAGGTTACCAAAAGGGAATGGGGCTAGTGGAGGCAAATGGTGATGAAGACCACCAGACAACTGGGAAGAACACTTGGTGATTTGGTGGAGGGCATGGTGTGCTGAAATATATCTAAGAAATGGGGAACCTATACAAAGATAATTATTTTACTGCGTTGAATAATTACTACGATAAAAAATAAATTAAAAGCAAAAATAAGCTATGGGCTTTAGTTAATAATAGGTACTGGTGTACCCTGGTGGCTCAGGTATTAAATCCATGCCTGGGGTTCAGTCTAAATAAAGCCCAAGGACCTAGATTCATGGCCAGTGGGCGGTGGGAGGGCAGAGGAGGGGGTACAACTAAGATGAACAACTTTTCCTCTTCTCTCTTCCTTCTGGCTTGCTGCCTGCCTGTCTTCATTCTTGCCTGCCTGCCTTTCTCTTTAAAAAATAAACAAACAATAATGTAATGAAAAAAAATCCTATGAATGAAAAAAAATGGAATGAGTTGACAATAAGAGCTAATCATAGCACTCACTAGGTACCAGCCACTGTACTGGACACTTTATATAAAGATAACTCATTATTTTTCTGTCATACACATATATTAGTATCTAACACACTTTAATATATATTGGCCATCATCTCATCCACCCTAATTCCTTACTCATCTAATGGTTGTTTGGTATTCTAATGGCATAAAGAAAAGAGAATGAAGGAGTCTGGCAACACATACACTATAGTCAGAAGTTACACAGACACTGCTCTGACAGTGATCCGCTGGGATGGTGGCAATAAGAAGGAATAAACACAAGTGTCATCCAAACCTTCAAAGTACTACGGGCAGTTCTTTGTAAGGTATGAATCTCTGCCTCTCTCTTTTTTTTTTTAGGAAAGGCGCAGTCAGGAATGAAGCAAGGAGGCAGGCAGGCAGGAAGAGAGAGGAGGGAGTATCTTTATTTCTTTTCTATTCAGCTGTCCACACACTGGTGGCCCCCACACACACACCCCCGCCTGGGACTTGAACCCAGGGGTGGCTTGCTCCTTCAGAGGTGACTGACCTAACTGCTGCACCACCTGGGCACAATAAAGGAAGAGGGCATAATTTTTCGCATTATACTGCTTAATTTCTAGTTCCTAACAAAAAACCAGGAACCAAAATGTAAAAGAGCAACCAAAAACATGTACACATGTTTTTAACCCTAGAGAGTGCTGGGTTTTTCCTTTGCCTTGGGAAATCCTATGAATGAATTTGCTTTTTCCAGTTTGCATTGTTTTGGACTTTCATTTTTGAAAAACTTTCTGTATATAAGGTCCACTTATTCCCCTAATGGTGAAAGATGGAAACAGAACTGCCCTTTGAGCCAGTTCTAAGAGCAAAAGGGAACTGCTAGACAGATAAGCTAATGTCCAGTGCAGCCTACCATGACCCAATCTGGGAAATCACCAGAAACTACAGCAAATGGCTCTCCACCAGGATTTCCTGACTGACATTTATAGTCAGGTAACTTTTCACCCCCTTATTTTGTAACATTTACATGCCCCCCTCCCACCCAATTTAAGATTTAAGAATCAATAAACAGTGAAAGGACAAGTTATTATAAAGCCTACTACTTTCAGTTCTCACTTTCCCTCAAGTTCAGGACTTCACAGGAAGAAACAGAAATAATTTTCAGAATTGTTTCAGCCTATGGCACTAGAAGACCACAAAGGACAAAGGTCCGAGTCAGCACCCCAGCCTAGTTAGCAGCATTGTCCAGGGCCGCCATAAAGCAGCACTTGAGTAGCTATTTATCAGGGTCCTAGGTCCAAAGGCCTGTGACAGCTTACCTTCAATTTATGAATAGCTCCGGAAGGCCCAGGAAGATAAGGTTACTGCCTCCTACGGAAATGCAACTAGATACTACGATGTGCGAAGGCAGGAAAGAGCAATAATCTGGACTAGTCAGGACAATGGCCAGGGAGGGAGGCACGAGGTAAGGAAGGACCCAAGGTGCACACCCCGGTGGGTAAAAGACTAAGAAGCCCGAGTAGTCCAGCTTGGGAGGAAAAAGGCTGCTGAGGGTTAGGGCGAGGAGCGTGCGCCCTGGGCCCGCCTCCAGGGAAGGGCCGTAGGGCTGTCTTCCTCCGCCTTGCGGGGTGCAGGACGTCCGGGAACCCGCTCGGAGGCCGGGCGGGAAGTCTCCGGTGAGGCCTGCGGCGAGCGCTGGGCACCGGGGTGCACTCACCCCAGGTCCCTCCCCGACACGGTAGGTGAGCTGCAGCTGGAAGCGCTGGCCGGCCGGGCAGGGCTGCGGAAAGACCACGCACAGGGCCTGGCCGTAGCGCGAGAAGGGCAGTGTGTGGAAGGACACTGGCTCCGCCGGCGGCTCGTCCGAGCCATGTGGCTCCCGCCGCAGGGTCGCCGCTGTCACCTCGACGCACGGGTGCGAGTCGAGTCGTAGCTCGGCGGCGCCCTCCGGCTCCAGACAACGCAGCTCCAGGACCGCCGTGCCGCTCAGCCCCCTGCTTCCGCGGCCTGGCCCCGGCGGCCCGAACTGGACCCGCAGGTCCAAGTGCAAGTGGAGCATCTCGAAGGCCCGGAAGCTGGAGGCCGAGGCCACGTCCACGGCCTTCGCAGAGTGCAGCTGCCGCGGGGTCGCGCCACCGCGGGTCGAGGGCCGGCCGCTCGCCATGGCCCAGCTTGCAGTAGCTCACGGAAAGGCAGAAGCCGGCGAACTCGGAGCCCAGCCTCGAAGCCACGCCCCGCGCAGGGCCCGCCCCCAAGGAAAGCCTCGCCGGACCCCGCCTCTCCCCAAATCTAAGCCGGAGCCCCACCCTCTCCCGGGCTCCGCCCAGCCCGGCTTCTTCCGCACTACACAAAGGCCCAGTGTCTTGCAGCCGCCGCACAGTGGGATACACTGGTCCACATCTGCCCTCTTCTCTGCTGACGTTTCCTGTTCCCTAATTTTCCAGACAGGCACTGGGATGTGAATTGAGCCCAGGATTGGAAATTCTGGGGTGGAGAGTTCATGCTCTGCGCTTGACCAATTGTTAGGACTGTCGCCTTGGACAAATGACCCCCAAAAGGTGAATCTGTCTGAGCCTCTTTCTGCACCATAAAGTAGGAGTAATAGTATCTATCTCACAAGGTAACTATGGGAACCCAATCAGGAACTGAGACTCATTACATTAGGGAAACACCCCAAAATCGCACACCAGCTCAAAGGCCGCCAGCAGGGGTCCAGGCACGCCCGTGTCTCCATTCTTCCGCTGAGGTACGAAGCTCCGCCTGTGCCTAGAGCATTTCTGCCTTAGCCACAGGACACGGCGCTAAATTTAAAAAAAAAAAAAAGTTGTTCTGGAAAACATGATACTTACATGGAAAGCTTCAAATAATCTATAACAAACACTCCTAGATGAGTGAGTTAATCAAAGTAATAGGATTTAAGATCAGTATATAAAATTCAATTGATTTCTATGTAAGAGCAATGAACAATAGATTTTGAAATTTAAAAACTAATACCACTTTAAGAGCACTTCCCAAAATGAAATATTTAGATTTAAATATAACAAAATATATGTAGAATTTATATACTAAAAATTACTGATGAAATTCAATCCCATTAAAAATCCCAGCAACATTTTTTCCTCATGGTAAGGTAGATATTAACAAACTAATTATAAAAAATATTATAGGAATAAGCAAAGACTCATACAGCGCAACACTCACTAACCCCCACCCCAGCTCTCACTCAAAGATTTAAGCAAGAAATGAAGGCAAGAAGGCAGGAAGAGAGAGAAGGTAGAAACTTCTTTATTTTTTCATTTGTTCATCTTGGTCCCCCTTCCCCACCAGTGAATCCCTGGGATGTGTGTAGATTACATCCAGTGGCCTTATCAGCTCAGCCACCAGGGTACTCCACACAATCCAATTTCTAAACATACTTAAAGCAATAGTGTGATATTAGCAAGCACATAGGTCAATAAAACAGAATAGAGAATCCAAAACTAGGCCCACAGAACTAATACTTGACAAACGTACAAAAAGTACTTGCAAAGGACAAAAGACTTGTATCCACAATATATAAAGAACTTTCAAAACCAAACAATAAGGAAAAACAATAAAAACAGTTTAAAATAAGTGAAAGATTTGATTGTTTCACCAAAAAGATAAACACAGGGCATATAAACCAGCACAAACCTGTCAATCATGTTAATCATGAGAGAAAAGCAAATTAAAACCACAGTGAGATACCATTATGCATCTGCTAAAATTGCTTAAATTAAAAATAAGAACAAAAGTTGGTGCCAGCATATGCTGGCAAGGATGTGGAACAAAGTTCTCATGCTGCTTATGGGAGTGCAAAACGGTAGTCAGTTTGGAAGACATTTTGGCAGTTTCTTATAAAATTAAATCTATATTTATCTTATGATCCAGCAATTCTAAATACTTGCCTAAGAGCAATAAAAACATGTCGCACAAAAATCAGTGAATATTTAGAGCTCTTTTGTTCATAAGCAACAAAAACTGGAAACCCCAATGTCCTTTAGCTGATGAATAAATGAACAAAGGTATATCTGCACAGTGAAAATAATAAAACAATAGAAAGGAAAAAAAAAACTGCTGATTCACACAACATCATGGATGAATCTTAAATGCACTTTGGTAAATGAAAGAAATCCAAGACCACGTATTATATGATTCCACTTATATGACACTCTTGAGAAGATGAAACCACTGAGACAGAAAACATCTCAGTAGCTGTCATCAGCTAAAGGAAATGGAAGGAAAATAGAAGATGCACTTGGAGCATTTTGTGGTAGGCTGTAATGAAGTGTTAACAAAGCCCACCAAAAACCAAAAAAAGCAATACTGAAAATGCACAAGAACCAAACTGAAAGCTTCCCAAGACTAAAGTTAGGAAAATCTAAGCAAATAGTACTAGATTATAGTCCCCAAATGAATACCCATGAATCTGTGCTAATAGAAATATCTGAATAAACAAATTCAAGAGAAGTGAAAACTCTCCCTTACAACATTCTAATTAGTAAATTAAGAAGGAATGAGAAAAACAGAAAATCACTATTGAACACCACAGGTCAGAATTACTGGACACACATTTAAGCAAAAATGTGTACTTGCATAGTTTCCAAGCATCTCCCCCAGATGTGTATTAGTAACAAAGGAGAAATAGTAATGTTACAATGGAGAAAATTAGCATAAAGCACCTTAATCAAGTGATGGAAGTGAGCATCACCAGTAGACAACATACATCCTTGATATGAAACACTGGGAAGGGCATCTTGGAGATGATAATGATGTCCTTTTCTGTAATGCACAAACTGACATCACTGCTCTTCAAAAGTCACAAAGTCACAAAGGAAAGACATGACAACTAAAGGCGTTTGGGCTCGTGCATTAGATCCTGATGCAGAAAAAGGACATTACAGAAAAAAAAACTGGTGATTCTAAATAAAGGCTGCTGTATAGTTAATGTAAATGATGTGATTTTCTTCATTTGAATAATTATGTTATGATTATGTAAGAGCTAACATAAGGGGGGCTGGTGAAGATATACTAGAACATTGTATCTCTTTCATTTTTCTGTAAATCTAAAATTATCTCAAATTAAAATGCTGAATTAAAAATACAAAGAATTAATAGGAATGATAAGCACCAAATCCAGAATACTAATTAATTATCATGGGGAGGTGGATGAGTGAAATCAGGAAGCTATACACAAGAGGCTTCAACTGTTACCCACCCACCCCAGGGTCTTGAACTTGGGTCCTTGGGCTTTACATGGTCTACACCTTAGCCACCTGAGCCGCCTGAGCCACACAGGTGCACCTTTATTTTATTTTTTCTGTTTTCCTCACCCCACCCCAGCCCCAGGTCTCCAACCTGGGTCCTTGGGTTTTACACAGTCTGCACTTCAGCTACCTGCGTCACAAGGTGCGCCAAGGAGTGTTATTTCTTATGCAGTAAGGATGGCATGTGGATGCTTATAGTTTTATTACATTTGTATCCCTGAAATAGCTCATGTTTCTTTGAAAAGCTTCAGACTTTTAAATGAAGTATAGACATATTGGTCTATAATTTATTTATTCACTCAGTATTTATCAAGCACCTATTATAAAATATAGTTCCTATCCTTATGAAATTCAACTACAAGCATGCCCTGATGGACTAGTGGTTAGGTCTGTACCTTTGGCCAAGTACAATCCACATACATCCCAAGGATCCAGGTTCACATCCTGGAACAATCAAGATGAACAACTGAATAAAAATTTAAAAATTAAATGCTTCTTCCTCCTTTCTTCCCCACTTACTTGCTTCCTCACCTTCATTCCTGCCTGCACAGAAGGGAGGAAGGAAGGAAGGAAGGAAGGAAGGAAAGGAGGGAGGCAGGGAGGCAGGGAAGGGAGGGAAGGGAGGGAAGGGAGAGAGGGAAGAGAAATTCAACTATAGTATCCATTGAGATGCAATCTTGTTTCTCTGTGTTGATTGCAGGCCAGAGTCTCTGTTACAACTATTCATTTCTGCCATTGTAGCAAGAAAGCAGGGGGAGCATATGAGTGGATGCAACTGTGTTTCAATGTTATCTACCCAACAGGCTGCATATAGCTTGATGCAATAGTTTGAATACAATTTAGACAACAGGTTGTAACTCAAACTAGCATACCACAGGGTGGAGCTAACACGGTGTTCTTCTAGTTTGCAGCCATTTGAAACATGAAAACAGATGCACTTTCAGTAACAGAGGCTGCTATACTCAGGTCTTCCAAACCCTGGCTTATACATTCACTTATTATATGCGAATTTCACATGAAGGTGGGGGGAAGGAAGGGAATTTACTGCCATGTGTTACTAAATATGGACTTTTCTCTTACTAATCATGCCTAATGTTAATTTGTTTCTTCAGCCAGCCTATGAAGAACCTCAGAGGGATGGGAGAATTTTTCCTGGGTCTCCACAATCTGTCCAGGAGAACTTACCAGAATGTTGAAAGCTGCTTATTCCCCAAGATGGTGGCAGAAGACCAAGAACCAGGATTTCTGGAAAGCTGGCAAAGTAAATATTTTTTTAAAAGTCAGACTCCTGATATCATGCCCACTACAGACATCCAAAAGGAAACAAAGCGGTGAGGAATCTTTTTCTCTCTAAATTGATGAATTAGGAGACAATTTGGAGAAAGCTAGTTCCTTGAGTTTTGTGTGACCCATTTTCGTTTAAGGACATTGTTCTTAGTTGAGTAAGTCTATGGTTAAATAGAATGAGTTGGTGAATCCTTGTTTCCGGAAGATGTCTTGCCACTCAAATACTAACCCAATTCTTCTTTCCACAGCCACCAGCTTGGCTACTAATATGTTAAACATCCAGGGAAATCACAACACAGATTGAAGCTTAAACAGATCACCCCAGTCTCTCAGAATTGATCGCTTGTACATACTCCACTCTGAGGATCATTTTAAGAAGAGGACGGTGGAGGTGAAGAAGCTCCTTTCCTTGACCCCTTTGCCCTTTCCTTAATCAAAGAAGCCATCACCACTCTGTGCACTTCCACCCTCCCCCTAATCAAGAAGTGGTGATTATTCTCTAGAAGAATGTAGTTTGAGAAGGTGAGAAGTTAAATCCATCTTTACTTTCAGAGTAAAGATGAGTCATTTCTCCTTGCCACGTGAAGACCCTCTCATCCTCTGTCCTTGAAGCCCACTCTTCAGTCTGCCCCAGTTACCTCAGAATTGACTGCCATGTAAATTCTTTATATGTATGTTATTGACTGTGAGCTTTGCTTTCAGAGAGAGAGAGGGCGGGGAAGAGAGAGAGAGAAGAAAAAAAAAAAAAAAGAAAAAAGGGAGAAGCAGATGGGATTTATCTGATTGGGTATCTCAATTGAAACTAGCTCCATTGTTTCAGGAAAGATCTACCCAAAACTTACTGCTTGCTTCTTCAATTATTTTTGGTAAATAAAACAAATTTGGTTACTTCCTTTAATTCTGGGCTCTAATATATCAACGTTTTAGTTTTAGAATATTAAATATTTCAAATCAGTATTTTTAGTTATTACGACTCTAAACTACCTGTTTCCTATTATTTGCTAAACAAAGAAGGAAACATACCTTATAAAACAGCAATAGATTTCATAAAATTTAACTTTTATTAAGAAATAAGGAGGGATATGTGAAGCAAGTTTTTTTTTTTTTTTTAAGTTAATATAATCTAGGCAGTTCACTACAAAATTCCACTTTACAGGTTTGAAATTTTCATTTTAAAAAATATTGGGGGAAAAGGGGAGAGAAAAAAAGAATAAAACAAAGCCCCTCCCAGCTTCTTCCTCCTGTCTGGTGTGAGATGACAGGGAGGAGCCCTGGCCCAGCCCTAGCACTCAAAGGGCTGCCGCAAGAGGGTGGTTAGAAAATACCTAGGCCAGGAACCCCACCGGTGGTAGGTAGGGTTTCCAGTGGCAAATTAAAGGGACTGAAGTTTGCTTTCCTCCCTTTTACCTTTCTTCCTCTACCTCTACCTTCCTCATCTCTGGGTTGGACACATCAGGGTCAGTGTGAACTAATTAGTCAAAGGGTGGAAAGCCTTTCTGTAAGAGCACAACCTCTCCAAACTGCAGGCTAGAGAAAGGAAGATACACAGGTAAGAGGCAGCAAAATCTTAGAAACAGAACTTGAATTTTTTTCATTTTTTAAAAATTGTAGTCACTTGTTCTAAACATTAAAATAAACTCACATGTAAAAGTTCCCCATTTCTCAGATATGTTAACACACCCTGCCCTCCACCAAATCACCAAGTGTTCTTCCCCACTGTCCAGGGGCCTCCACCACCACTTCAAACCCTCTATCCCTGTCTCCTTCCCTTTTGGTAACCTCAGTTCTATTCAAGTGTCCAAGGGTTGGTTTTATTTCATCTGTTCCTTTGTCTACTCATGCAGAACTGGAAATCTTTTATATTTTATATATTCTACCTAGTGTCCTACTTATGATTTTGTTTTCTTCTAAAGCAAAGGTGAAGATGAGTAGGCAGGCAGGAAGAGAGCAGGAAGAAGCATTTTTTTTTTTTTTTTTTTTTTTTTTTTTTTTTTTTTTTTTTTTTTTTTTTTTTTTTTTTATTAGTTGTTCATCTTGGTTGTTTTCCCCGGCCCCAAGATGTGAACCTGGATCCCTGGGATGTGTGGTTTGCACTGGCTGGAGGTGATGGACTTAACCTGCTAAGTCACCAGACCACACACACAAAAATGTATAGTTCTTAAAAAGGAAGTGGTAACTTACTTCTCTTCTGCCCCACCACTAATGCAGAAAATTAATCTTTAACCAAGATTGATATGTTGAATTAGATACCAGAATTAACCAATAAAATGGCAAAAACATACCTACATCACACACACCCTCAAGAGTCAGAATTCATAAGCTTACTTTTCAAATTTAATCATCCTTTGAGATGAAATTTTGGAGACCTTAAGAAATGTAAACCATTTTCTCTGCAACTCAACTTTGAATTACTCTTTCGATATACTTAAAAGTTAAATACTACAGACTTCAAATTCCCAAAGAAGATATACAAATATCCAATAAAGTCACTAAATAAATGTAAATCAAAACCAATGTCATTTTACACATACTGAGATGGCTATATTTTTTTATTTTAGGAAAGGTGCAGGCAGGAATGAAGGTAACTAGGCAGGCAGGCAGAGAGGAAGCAGCACTTATTTTTTATTTAATTGTTCATCTTGGTTGTGTTCCTCCACCACTTATCCCGCCACCACCACCCCATATTGAACCTGGGTCTTTGGAACGAATGTGGACTACACCCGGGCACTTTATCTAAGTCAACAAGGTGAGCCTATCTTGTTTTTTAAAGGAAAATAAGTGCCGGTGAATAAGTGAATTGGGACCCTTGGGCATTACTGGTAGAAATAGAAAATGGTGAAGCTTCTGTGGAAAGCTTAGTGGTTCCTCAAAAGTTCAACATAAATTACAATGTATCTTCTAATGCACTCTGAGGAGTGGATATCCATAAGAACTGAGGCTGCACCCTTGACTCAGGCGACTGAGATACTGTGTGTCCATGTAAAAAGTCTAAGAACCTAGGTTCTTGACCTGGGGCTGCAATGAAAAACCAAAATAAGCAACTAAACAGATGCTTTTCCTCCACTCCTTAACAAGAAAACAGAAAGCAGGGACTCAGCTATTTGCACAGCCCAGTGTCCACAAGTCAGAGGTGGAAACAAAGTGTCCATCAGCAGATCAAAAAAATGGTTCTATACACACAAACTGGAGTACTATTCAGCCAACCAAAGGAAGGAAATTTTGGTATATGCAACAACATAGCTGGATCCTGAAACACTGTTCCAAATGAAGACTGAAACAGGAAAATACTGCATATTTCCACTTAGCTGTGAGTTTTCTAGAATAGGCAGATTCTCCCACAGAAAATAGAATTGTGGAGACTAGGGGGAAAATGGGGAATGGGATGTTTCTGTTTGATAGGTAGCAAATGTTGGTGATGACAAAGGTTTTGATATACATCATAATGATGGTTAATGCAATACAACTATATTTTACCACAAAAAATAAGATCACACCTTCAGAAGTAACTGAATGCATGTGAGTATGGCACTGGGCTCGAAGATAAATGTGCTCACCATGGCCACAGGGATTTGTTCTCAATTTCACACAGATGTAGCAACTAGTCAATTAATAACCTCATGCTCTCTGTAAGGGCACATGTCATTTCCAACGTACTCAGTAAAACGGCCTATTCTGAAATGCTAAGCCATTACCCAGGCCTAACCAGATCCCAAAATATACCCTCTAAGAAGGTCAGTGTCAGGGGACTTTGAACACATTAAAAACAGCATATATTTTGTTTTCAAGCACATAATAAACATCAGACTTTCCCAGTGCTACTATATGTTCCCATCAACTTTATATAGAATTGAGCATACTGGAATTAGGCTAATTTCTGGTGAGATTTCTGATGATCAGGAATCAAGACACAGTAGCTTCAAAGGTAAAAAATTTTGTATCTGATATCAAGACAAAAACAGAGCATATTTTACTTTCAAGGTAAAGGGTAATTATTTTACCATGGCCTTCAATCCATGAAGTATTATGGAATGATTCATGTTGACACAGCACAATTCTTCTCATACATAATTTACTTCAAGTGAGATAAAGGTCTAACTGTAAAACATGCAATTTTCAATTTGCATTATTTTGAGCATTTGAAAAGTAGACCTCTATTAACATCTTAAAAGAAAAAGCTAGTTCCAGGAGTTTATTATTTGACAACACACACAAAACCAGGCAGAGAAGTCCCCAAGGAAACAATGGTTGTATTTCACAGCTATCTGCCCTTTGGTCCTTCATCTTCCAAGCACTTACTACATTTTCTTTTATAGATATTAGACATTTATTTTGATCACAGATGCAATCCAAGTGTGAATAAATAAATGTATTATGCTTTAACATTCCCCACCCTCACCTTCCATATTCCTTTAAATAGAAAAAAGTGCTAAATGTCTCTTCATAGCCTATTTGGCCATAGTTGTTCCATCTATGGTTTTAAAAGCAGATTAAGTTGATCTTCTGAAATCCCTTCTTGAATTACAGCTCATTCTGTTAAGGAAATCCTGGGAAAGGAGTCCTATTGATATTGTCGATAGTCTCCAAAAGGTGAGGATGGTAACTGGGTTGAAGGCAACTGGGAGGGGTCTTCAGCAAACTGAGGACCTGCAATTAAGGAAAATAATTTTAAAAAATCATATGAATATATATAATTAAAAAGAATAAGTCTCTGTACAAAGTAAACTAATACATTCAATAAAACTAATGTGCTACATGAAAGCTGAATCTGAAGTAGCTCTGCCTATGAAAGTGACTTCAAATCTGGTATAACATGACTGGCTTCCCATGTGCTCCAGAATGAACAGCTCTCAAATGCTATGTCAGGAGAAACAGATGGACTAATCACAGCAAGAAGCAATATTCAACTTTTTAAAGCAACAGCTGTAATAAGCTGCCATATTAAGATCAGAAGACTCTCACACCTCTTGACATATTTTTCAGTAGCTATTTAAAATTATTTTCACAGACATGCCCCAGTGGTCTACCGGTTTAGTTTGTCTGGTGTAGTCCATATACATCCCAAGGCCCCAGGTTCAAGAACCGGGGCAAAACCCAAAATTAACAACTAAATAAAATAAATCAATACTTCTCTCTCCCCTCTCTTCCTCCTCTTGCCTGCCTACTCTCCTCCATTCCTGCCTGTACCTTTCCTTAAAAAAAAGTTTTTTTTCACGAAGTTTAATGAGTACCTTAGTAATATCTTAAGAGAATCCGATAGTCTAATTTATACAACCCATGAAGTAGGGAATTAATTCAGAAAGGAGTAGACATCCCTTAGCCTGCTGCAGAGCAGTCTTGTAGTATTGTTTTCAAAGGGTGGGAGAGACTGTGAACTAAGAGAAAAATGTGGCTCTTAAAGACGTTTATGGGAATAATTACTCTTTTTGTCTTCCAGGAAACAGAAGCAGACTAAAATATAATCTGGAAGGATGAGAGGAAGAGGGCAGTGGCAAAATTCTTTAAATATTTCCAATGCTTCAATTCAATGACATTTTTATTTCACTATAAAAACAGTATCTGTCCATTAAAGAAAATGTGAAAAGATACTGTGTAAAAAGGACAAACTAAAAATCACTTTTTAAAGATACAGTGCTTATATTTTCACTGTTTTAAGTTTTATGATTAACTTTTCAAAGACTTCACAGCTTTGCAGAACATCTTTAGTCTGAAAATAAAATAGACTTCTTTTGGAGATTCCCTCCAAGGAAAAAAGCCTTAAAAGAATCAAGGCTAATTTCCAAAAGACAATGTAACTTTGTTATATCAATTTCTAAAAACGTGGAATTTTTCTAATCTTTTTGATGAAGTCTTTCTCAAGTGATAAAGAAGCAAAATTAGAAAGTAACCATCAAGCGAGCATTAATTCAGGAGTAGTGACTGAAAAGCACACACATAAGATGAGAGGGTCCATGAGGTCATCTATATTATCCCATTGGCATCTAATGAGCAGAGTGCTTGACAATTGTGCCAAAAAGACACTAACTCTCTCTTCCGGTGCCTCAGGGAAATCAAATGAAACTAGGAGCTTTGATCTATTCCTGATTCTATGCTGCATCTTTTCCAAACTCCAAAGACTTTTCAGTTTTCAACACAATAGGTCACCAGGGCACACCATCACTTTTTTTTTTAAAAAAAAAAAAAGGAAAGGTACAGGCATGAATGAAGACCCAGGACTCGCATCTAGGTTTGTGGCTTGCTCCTTCAGAAGTGATTGACCTAACCACTGCTCCACCAGGGTGCATCCAACTATTACCCTTTTAATAGTCAAAATATGTTTTCTCCAAACATCAGTAAATCATTCAAAATATCTGAACTATGGTATTAAGAAAAAAGAAGACTCACCATTGGGAAATTGTGCAGAGGCAAATCTTGTCAATAAAATACCAGCTCCTTCAATTAAAGCTAGGAGAATGCCACCCATTGCAGCTGACCCAACCATGGCCACAGGTCCATCTGAATATATTAACAGATTATTTATTAGATCTAGTTTAGTGTAATTAAATAAAGAACAGTCCGTATGGCTACATGCTCCCCTGATTTGCAAACCCTTTCTCACAAGCAAAGAACAGGAGTCAACAGACTGGTCCACAGGTCAAATCCAGCTCATGTAAATAAAGTTTGGTAAGTAAAGTTTTACTGGAACATAGCCATGCTCATTCCTGAATTGCCTCTGATTGCTTTCAGGCTATGCTCGCAGAATCGAGTATTTATGATAACTCATGACCCACAAAGTCAAAAATATTTACTATCTGGCTCTTCACAGAGGAATTTTGCCAACCCCGGCCTAACCCAGTAAACTCAACGGGATTCTGGGTTGCACTCTGCCCCAGAAGAGTCAGAAGATCAGTCTAAGTTCTTTATTCATGACTATGTACGTAGCAGGTACAACTGCTGTTTCAGAGCACTGATGAGGGAAACAGGCACCAAAAGTTTGGTAAACTGTCCACTTAGCAAACAGCAATACTGGAATCTTTACTGTAATGTACAGGTCAAAACTCATCAACCCTCTTTCTCAAACAGTTCAAACAAACAGAGGCCCTTAAGTTTCTCCCTAAGTCACTATAGACATTCATGCTACATCAAATTAAACAATGCTTGATTCATATACTGCAGATGACACTAAATTTAGATATGGTTTTCCGAAGTCTTGCTTCCACTAGTGTCTATAATGATTGCTTACTTCTTGCTGCCAATATGGCTCCTGTTAAGGCACCACTTGTGATGGAGTTCCAGGGGTCTTCTTTCCCTCTGACTTGAACCATACTGCAGTCAATCATGGAAAACAGACCTCCCCAAACAGCAAAACTACCTGTTTTATTTAAAAAAACATAATTTTCTCATATTTAACATGTTACACAGTAAAAATTAGCTTAAATAACAACACCCACTGTATTCTTTAAAAAACAAACAAACATGTGGGCACACCCCCGTGGCCAGGGGGCTGAGATGCTAGTATGTGGACTACATAAAGCCTAAGGCCTTGTTCAGGACCTGGGGCCAGGGTGAAGACACAATAATTAACAACTAAATAAAAAGGTTTCTCCCTCCCTTTCCTTCCTTTCTTAAAAATGCTTCTTGTCATCTCTTAAATAAAAAAAAATACACGCAAACACAAGCTTGAATAAACACTAAACAAAAGTCAGAATATCTACTTTTCTAACAAAGCTTGAGTTGTATTACATCAGGTAGAAAATGAACAATGGGCCAAAGCCTAAAAGAAATAAGCCAGGACTAAAAGATTCAGAGCGCATGCATCTAAATACATTCAAATTCCTTTCAGAACACTCCATCTGCTTAAAAAGCCATAAAGAAAAACAACATACCCTGCTTCCTCCTGCCTTGTCCTTTCTTTCAAAGCTCTGCCTTAACTTTCTCTTCCTTTTCTTCATAGTCACTGAGCATCTACTCTGAAAAATCCCCAGCGGGAGCTAGCCCCAAACATGCTACAGGTATAAACCAACACAGGCCCAACTGGCAAAAGAATGATGCATGGAGCATCAAGGGGCTGGAAATCACCTTTTCTCTCTCTTCTCCAATCTTTACTCCTTAGGGATCAAACTACAAACACTACGTCAGATAACTTTGCATTTAAAATAAACTTCCTCAACAGTGACAATTTTGTAAAATAAAAAAAAAAAGCAAACACACATACACATAAAATCTAGTGATAAAACAGATGACTAATTTCTCTGCGTTTTTATTTTCTCAGTCTTCCAAAACGAGTAAGGATGACTTACGCTAAATGAAAAGTTATTACACCTTAATGAAAGATTAAAGAGACCGAGTCACTTTATTCTCCCCTGTGAAGTCTCAATAGTAGGGATATGTCAATAAGGGCAATAAATGGGTTCTGCCAAAAGTCTGAGCCATATCACCAACAGGGTTCTCTTCTATTTCTCACAATATTAAATCTAGAACATATAAACAGTTGAGGTATGGCATAAACCCCCTCATTTTTGGTCCAGTGCTAGGTACTACGTACAAATAAACTGGTATTGCTGTTCTTGTTTTTCAAAATTTGTTCATTTTCGGTTGTTCCCCCGGCCCCAGGTCACAATTCTGGTCCTTAGGTTTTTGCTTTTGTTTTTTAAAGAAAAGGTGCAGGCAGGAACGAAGGTGAGTAGATAAGTAAGCAGAAAGAAAGAGGAGGAAGAAACACTTCATTTTTATTTAGTTGCTTACATTTGCTGTTCCCTCCCACTCCTGGCCCCCATGAAGCAAACCCAGGTCCTTGGGATACGTGTGGCCTATGCTCTTTGGAGGTGGCTGACCTAACTGCTATTCCACCAGGGCATGCTCCTGCTCATTAGGTTTTACATGGTCCACAACCAAGTTGTCAGCTTAGCACCTGAGCCACTATGATATGCCATTAGTTCTTTCCTTAACTCAGTAATTCTACATTATGGGAGAGATATAATACCTAAGTATAGTAGAATTCCTTACTAAATTCCTCACTAAGACTCCCACCCCCTCATGAGAGTCTGAAATCTTCCCCAGGGATAACTGCCAGAATAAGCAACGGTTATTGGTGAGAATGGAAGTTGTTACTGTTTTTTTTCTTTTTTTAAAAGGAAAGCCAAAGACAGGAATGAAGGCAAGTAGGCAGACAGGCAGAGAGAGAGAAAGCACTTTACTTTTATTTAGTTTGTTCACGTTGGTTGTTATCACCCTGCCCTAGATCTTAAATCCAAGACCCTGGGATGTCTGTGGACTGTACCTAGGGTGTATTAAATCACTAGACCACCAGGGCAAGCCAGACTTTTTTTTTTAAAAGGTAGGCAGGAAGAGAAGAACAAGCAGCATTATTTATGTATTTCATTTTTAGTTTTTCACCCTGGCCCATGGCCATGAACTAAAGTCCTTAAACTTTAAGTGGTCTGCATGCTAGTGTCGCAGTTGCTTGAGTAAGTCACCAGGGTGCACCCAAGAGTGAGGGTTTTGAGTCCAAGCGGGGTGTGACTATCCACCCAGAAAGGTGACTTAGATGAGGAGCAGGGGCAGGAAGGAACCACAAGGAAGGGTGTCCTGCATGGAGTGTCAGTGTATCCATGTTTACGGGCAGCCTGGTGTGGGACACCACAGCACAAGAAAGGCAAAGAAGGTATTCACGTGGAAAGAAAGAAGAATGAACCCTGTGGGCTTTGACTGGAATTAGAGGTATCACTTCGTGATTTTCAATACGTATAGATACATAGAAATAAAGATAGAAATTTGTGAACATATGAGTTACTGTATGTTCATATACATACACAGTCTCTATTACAAAGAAGGTCTAGGAACAGCAATGCCCCAATAATGACATACTTAGTGTTCAGATTTTGGTTTCTAAACATCATTCTCAACCGAAAGGAACCGATGCTTCCTGGAGAAAAGACTGCCTTCATGGCTTGGGCAAAGAAAGTACAAGATGAACCTGGAGTTTCTTACTCCAAAATGCAAGAAGTGCTTAAAGAGGCACACCCTGGTTAAGTTTGCAGATGCAGTCCACATACGCCCCAAGGACCATAGTTTGTGGTGAGGAGGGGGATGGGGTAGGGAGGTGTATGCATCAACCAAGATGAACAACTAAATAAAATAAAATGCTTCTTCTCTTCCTGCCTACCTTTAAAAAAAAAAAATCTGGCTTGCCCTGGTGGTCTAGTGATTTAATACACCCTAGGTACAGTCCACAGACATCCCAGGGTCTTCCTCTGACTGCCTATCTCTGCTCACCTTCATTCTTGCCTATAACTTTCCTTTCAGAAAAACGAACAAAAAAGTGTTTGTAGACTAAAGGGACATGTCAAAAGCACATCTTATTTTTCCTACGAAAATACAGAACTTTCAAGGACACAACTATGACTTTTTTATATTGCCTATCTCTGGATTTTAATTGAAAGAGCACAATAAATGCTTAGAAAATTAAATTTTTTCCCAGTTCTTTTAATGCAAAACACCATAAAGATTTCTCAAATAGCTTCCTTTAAAAGGTTGATGCCAAATATTTGAAATGAATGTTCCCAATTCATTCATCATGATGTACTCTCTTGTTTCACCCTCTTTTTAAAAATAAACTTTAATTTTAGTTACAGAAATGTTGTGAAGACAGCAGAGTTCTTACATAAGCCACACCCAGTTTCCCAATTTCTAACCCAACTCTGATACATTAACTGAAGTTCACTCTGAATTAAGATTTCCTTAGTTTTTATGCCCTTTTCCATTCTAGGATACCATAATATATTTACTCATCATGTTTTCTTAGGTTCCTCTTGCTGTGAGTTACCTGATTAGTTTTTATGCACTGAAAATGCAACAGAATTCTGATTCACTTTATTAATTGATAATATGATTGAAGCAGCCTCAAAAAAAACCATGTAAAAACTATATATGATTTTTGCACCTGTCAGAAGATCAGTGTGGTGTGTACTTCAATACAATTTGTCATTCTTGAATAACAGGACAGTCATTAAAACAAGAAAAATGGTTATTATTTTAATTTCCAGGACATACAATTATTACAGAGGGAAAATCATCATTTCAATCCTCAGAGCCTCAGTTTCCTAGCCTGGAAAATGTGTTGCTGTGAGGTTTAAATAAAATATTGCTGTAAAATACTTAGAACTGGTGCGCCCTGGTGGAGGTGTCTGAAGGAGCAAGCCACATACCATGGGTTCTAGTCTCAGGTACAGGGGGAAACAACCAGTGTGAACAATTAAATAAAAATAAAGTGCTTCCTGGCTGCCTGCTCACCTTCATTCCTGCCTACACCTTTCCTGCCTATACCTTTCCTTTGAAACACAAACAAACAAAAAAATTACCTAAGACTGGTTGGCACATAGTGAGCATTCAATAAATGATAGCTATTAGTTATTATCTTCTAAGGATAATAATTTAAAAAGGACTATCTTTTCTGAAGCACAAAATTACTTTTTTTTTTTTTGCTATAAATGGTTTCTCCAACCTGATTATATCTTTGTAAGTGAAAATAAACACCAAGGATTTTTAAAATCATTATCCTCCTAGTTTCTGAATAAGCAAGTTTTAAAAGTGTAACGAACATAATCTTTTCCAGTTTTGCACTGCCTACTGCACGATGTCCAAAAGCTAACCTTGAAGAGCCCAGTAAGTTTGATAACAGTCTCTCTCATGAAACCCTAATCCTTCAGGTCACATTCTCTTCAGTTTATGTTACCCAAGAAGCTATCAGTCTTGACTCTCACAAACCTGATCTTTATACATACTGTCTTCCTTCTAGATAAGAGGAAAAAACAAAACACCACTAAGAAGTTGAAGGACAGAAATAAGATTTTCAAATGGATGCAACAATTCAAGTTAACTTTCTGAATTCTGAACCACAAATCTAGAACCTACAAAAATATTCATTTGTGACAAGTTGTTAGACTGACCTAAATTACTAATGGGTATCATCTGAAAAATGAAGAAAGCTTCATCTTCAAATAAATAGGCTGGAATAGAAATAGAAAAGTTCTGCTTACCTCCCAACTGTGGAGCCCTAGTTTTAATAGCTGTCAAACTCCCTCGCAATCTGTGGTTTACTCCCTATAAGGAAACAAAAGGAAGCAACAAAAAATATATTAGAATCATAATACATTTCCAACCCACTGACAGGAGTTTCCCACTGGTGATATTAGCAAACCTACATCTCAAGTAATGATAAAGACCCACTTACCACTGGAGAATTTCGAAAACCTTTGATTGCTTGAAAGATACCACCACCTATGGTGCCCATTGTAAAGGCCCCACCACAGTCATCCACAATTCGCCAGGGGCTATGAACAGAGGGAAGGAAAAAAGATGACTGTTATTTCTTATCCATTAACCATAAAATCTTCTTTGCTATGTCAATAAGGGATGAAACAGATTTCAACATAGGGCCCACCAATAAGCCCCAAGTCATCTAAACTAGAAGGAATGGCAATGGTGTAACTCCCTACTGTTAAGAGCACTTTATTCATTAATTTAACAATTAGTATCTATTATAAGTTGGGTATTGTGTAATAGCAAATAAACAAGTGTGTAGGAAGTTATTATAATCCAATGTTGGTGCAATTTCTCTCTAGATGCAGTAGAATTTAAAGCGGACCCCAAAGAATGAAAATTCAGTAAGTGCAAAGGAAGATAAATTGTTTTTTTAATTTGAAAGTTTGAAATTCTAGGTCTGAATTCGACTTATCATTTGGAACTTTGGTTTGTATCAGACCCATATAACACAGTGTAGCAAATAACTAATAGCCAATAACTAAAGGCAAAATTGGTAAATCAGCTTCCAAGTGTAGTTCTCTAGTTTATACAACACACCGGAATCTAAGTAATGTAATCAGCAGAACAGATCTGCTATTAAAGGAAGTTGGCTTGTAACAAAGCCTGTGAATAAATTCATTTTCAACCTAGTGTAAGTACAAGAAACGTCTTTAGTCTACCAGTCATGCTGTCATCAGCCTACTGGCGCTCTACTGCCCAAGTAAGCTTGTAAGTCCAGCACACTGCTGCTGTTGGAGAATCCAGATGAGTAATTTCCAACTTAGCCAGATAGGAACACACAAACTCAAAACACCGTGTCCTTTCAAAGTGTGATACGAATCAGGATTTGTACAGAACCTCTCTCATACAGTAGATATTCCAATTGTCAGTGGGATGCTTTGGGGCCTTGCTACCCATGCTTGCTTTTGAGGTCCTAGAAGCAAAACCAGCATCACCTGGGAACTTGTCAGAAATGCATTCTTGGACCCCACCCAGGACCTACTGACTCAGAATCTAGTTTAACCCACTTAATTTTGCTTTAAAAGGCTGAGAAGCATGCTTTGACTTAAAAAGTGTAAGAACATTTCTTAAAAATGGTAAGATAAACGAACATGGGCACGCCCTGGTGGGTAGTGGTTAAGTCAATCGCCTCTGAAGGAGCACATTTCACTACCCCTGGGTTCAAGTTTCATGTCTGGGGGAAACAACAACTGCAAACAACTAAATGAAAAATAAAATGTTCTTCCTCCTTTCTCTTCCTGCCTGTCTGCCTACTCACCTTCATTACTGTCTGCACCTTTCCTTTAAAAATAAGATGATAAAAACATTAATAGGAAGTAAAGACAAACGAGAATGAATTAGTGGTTTTCTCTGAGTGATGGGTCAGTGACTTTAAAATAACAATTTATGGCTACAGCAGTCCAGGAAAGAGCAAACAAGGACATTTCCATGTGGGCATGCAAATAATGTAAAAGGGCTGGAGATCTAATAAAAGAAGTAGGTGTAGTTAAAAATAAATGAGCATTAGAAGAAAGACAGATACCAGATGACCTCACTCAGAGGTAGAACGTGAATAGACAAAACAAAGGAATAGATGAAACAAAACCAATCCTTGGACACCTGCAATAGAACTGTGGTTACCAATAGGGAATGGGATAATAAGATAATGAGTTATCACTTATGAAGTATCAATTAAATTGGTAAGTTGATAATAGGTATATTATAATGCAAATAAAACCTATAATTGTCAAGAAAGCTGGGTTATTTTTCCTATAGAATCATTCATCTTTCAGATTTAAAAAGAGTATTGCTATCTCCTCTCCATTTTATAGATAAACAGTAGCTCAGATAGCAATGAAGTGACTTGCTCAAGATCATAGAGGCAGTAACTAGGAGAAACAATTTAAATACAAAATCTAGTACTCAAAAAAAGGCTCCAGTTTTCCCCACTATATCATATAGACTAATGAATTGTTTTTACATGATAAAAGGAAATACCTGGGGCTTTTAAGTTCATATGATGTAAAGTTCATATGATTAAAGACACCAGTTAAGATCCTGACAAAAGGAACTGAAAGGCAGAAGTCCTTAAAGAATTCAGACTGCATATGGCATATGTGAGAGGGAGGGTAAAGATACTTGAACTTGGATGATGTGAGAAAATGTTCTTGCGGTCCAGAAAATCAAAGCAGTTTTGACTGCACAACTAATCAAATGACAGTACTGCTTCAGGAGTTATGTTTTAAAGAGAAAGCAAAAGGGGTACCTAATGAATTAGTAAATGAAAACTTTTTTGTGTGTCATTAGCTTACAATGCTATACAAGGCGAAGAGATTCACACCTCAGTCACTGCCACTATTCTTACATCTTTACTCAACAAAGTTAAATAATTTACCCTCCTGCCAACCAGTGTCATTGTATTCAACAGCAGTTGATAACAGTCTACTGTGCTGAGTCCTGCATATCTGAGCACAATCCTGGAAGGGGGATCATTACCTTTGGAGAAGGAAGTTAACACAGTGGAAAGACACCAGAAAGTAGACCCCTGCATCTCACTTCACAAAGCAGGCAACAGAGCTACTGCTGATACGGAAATAATTTAATATCCTGGGCCCTTTCATGACTTGAGGACACGTTAGCTCTTTCTTTACACAATAAAAAAGGGTGACTAAGCCAAATGACAAAAAACGATTTATCACTTATAACCTCAGAAGACTTAAGCTCAAGCAACCCGAGATTTCTGATAACAACGCCATTTTATAACAATCTATATACCTCATTTATTCGTTTTCCCCCTCGAACCTAACTGAGAGCTGAGAACCTGTGCTGAGAGCAGACCCTAATTCAAAACCAATGAATGAATGAATTTTTGTTCAAGACTTTTCAGGGGACACAAGCTACTACCTCCTTTTATTTTCCAGATTACTTTTGCCCTCTTCTCCTCCAAGAGAAATTCCAAGGGAGAAAACGAGGTTCCTCGCTACAGGAATTTATACAGATCCATTGAGCAAAATCTGTGTCTCATTCGTTTGAAATGCTGCCACAAATCACGATACAAATAATGCTTCAAGAATGACACCCTCTGGGAAGCCTATCTTCCATTCCTCAACGCCAGAACTGGGCAAAGCAAGTCGTAGGGACACATCCAAGGTCATCTCAGCGCGCAGAGGGGGTTATTAATGACCCCGCAGAAGGGTGACCGGGACCTGGGTTGGGGGCAGGTTCCAAGCTTGGACCTTCTCACCATCCACCGCAAGGTCACCCAGGTGCTGGGGTGCAGACGGCGAGGCTGCCTCACCGGGTGCGGGGTGGGGTAGACTGCGCTGCCCACCGTAACCAAGCTCACGTCAAGCCTACGACTGATTCGACTTGCACCGCGGCAGACAGGGCGGGAGAGCCCGAGGGCAGTGGGCAAGAGACAGGAAAGGACAGCGGATAGAGCTCACCACGGCTCTCGAGCATACTCCTCCATCTTGACTCCAGCGGCGTGAACCGAGGCGGACAAGTTAGGCGGAACCTGACCTCAGCGGCGGAAGTGATTCCGAGACGGGGCGTTAAAGTCTGCGGGGATTGGCTGACCATTTCCTCCTGCAGCCAATGGGAGCCTGGATTTCCGGGACAGCGTGGGGCGGGAGGAGGCAGGGGCGCGTGGAGCTGGCCCCGCCCAGGTCCGCAAAGGCTGAGCATCTAGGCTGCGTGGGAGGGAGCAACCAGGTGGCTAGGAGTTCAAGTTACCTAGTCACAGAGGCTTCGGTGGCCTGAGATAACCTGGTGTTATTCCGCCAGAGTTCACCAAACTTCTTAAATTTTCTTTCTTTCTCTTTGTTTTTAAAGTACTTTGCTTGTCAGCTGAGTCCATGCCACCTAATTCTTTAAGATCTGTGAATCTTTTAGGACTGCCTTGGTCCCTTACAGTCACAGTGGCCGTAATATAGTAGACATTTCTTGAAATGTTTGTGAAATGGTGCTTTCTGGGTCATCTGGAGTACTAATTTGGGGCTCTCGACTTGAGGGGCTGCAGAGGCTTCCTCCTAGTGATCTCCAGAAGATGTGAGGGGTGTGTAGCCCAGAGAAGGTGGGGACCCGTGGGCCCCTTTTCGCTTCCAGTCAACGAAACCTCAGTCACGTGACGGCTGTTAAAGACGCTCTTCTCCAGGCTGCACTTTTGAGATTGAGTTTAAAATATGTATATATTCATTGTTATGGAAAAGTTAGTGTACTAAATAAATAAGAAACTACAGAGCAAGGTGAGGTACCCTCCAAGTCTTGGAAAGAAAGTAAACAGATGAGCTAAACCAATAGAACTAAAAATTGTCAGTATTTCTTGTAAGAACTGTTCGTATTAGTCATGTGATTTGGATGTGTAAATCCAAGAACCCTTTTCAGAATGTGTGACTTTAATTCAGTCTAATTAATTACATAGATTGAAGAGAGCATATGGGAGACAGGCAATATGGCACCTAGAAAGAGGAACTCAAGAATTTGATGTTTAGTCAGCACTTCATACCTAGTGGGCAGCGATGTTTCAGTAACTAGTTATTTACATTCTCCTGAAACAAGGATATTTTTTCTTGTCTCATTAGTACCTGAATGAAATATCCCTTTGTTCTAGCTACCTCTCTATATTTATTATGCAATTTTCTGATTGCTATTTGGTTTTTGAATAGATTTTCTTTTAGGATAAAATGCCCTGACCTATGCTCAAAACCACTCTTGTCTACTTGGTAGTTATATTAGTTTATGCATCTTCCTCTTGTGAGCCTGGTTCTTGTCAGTCAAATCAATCAGCCACCAGGAATGGTGATAATACTTAGTTTCTGAGTTTACAAAGCTGAGGGTCAGACTCTCGGCTGTGGTTAGCTTGCTCACTCCATCCCAATAATCCATATCCTAAGGTAGCTTTACTACTCTAGTGGCCAGAAGACCTTAGACTTCTTACCCTCTGTATTCTTTTAGTTGTAACAGGTGACAGATATAACAGGACATTTCGACAGGGAAAGGTCTATGACTTAACCTTTGTTGACTAGAGGAGGAAGATACAGCCCTTCCTCAAAATTACCCATTTTTGTCTGAGTAAAGAAACATCAAAAATGTCTTGGAAGAAAAGAGATTGATAGGATAATCTCCTAGTTTTTTGTTTGTTTGTTTGTTTTTTGAAGGAAAGATGCAGGAATGAAGGGCAAGCAGAGGCAGGGTGAAACAGAGAGGAGGAGAAAGCATTTTATTTTTTCTATTTCGTTGTTCATCTTGGTTCTTCCTGGGATGCAAACCTGAGGCCTTGAGATTTATGTGGACTGCGCCTAACCACTACTCCACCAGGTGTGCCCTCCTAGTGAGTCTTAAAGAAGTCTGAGGAACTGTGGTGGCCCTCACTGCAAGAACAGTCAATGAAATCAAGGAATGATAAAAGAGATGAGTGGGATTGTTGAGAAAAGCTCACCATAAAGGTGAGGGGAATTTGAACTAGTGATTTAATACACTGGGGTATATTTTGTTGAAAGTGTTCTGGTCCCCTGCTACTGGAATTCTTATCTCCATGTCCTCTGGGCAAAATGTCTCCATGTGTGAACTGAAAGAACTGTGACTATGAGGCTTGTTTTGTTGTGAGATTTCCCCAGCTGAGCAAGGTGAAGCAAGAGCCCGGCTTGTGCCTCAGAACACCTGGGTGCAGAGCTCTGTGAGGTCGAGCCTGATGATGACTCTGATGCTTTCTTCCCCACTCTGAAGCAAGTATTCACCCACCATACCCCACAGTTAGTTCTTATTTTCACTCTTGGACAGGTGGATCAGCTTTCTTTTTACTTTTGGCGGAAGGACCACTTTGGAGATAAGGATTGGAAAGAGATGCCATTTGATAGATACTGAGGGTGCATAGGTAGGTGCTGACTAGCGACTAAAGGAAATAGTCACTCCCAAATCAAGTATAAGACCCTTACCGTGTGCTCAGGATTGTCCCTAGTTGAGGTAGGAGAGTATAAAAATATTGGCATGATTCCTACCCTCAGGATCCTCAAAATGTACTTGGGGAGAAAGAATGTGCTCTTGTGGAATAGTATTGGATCGAAACAAAATGTGAAAATGTGTGACATAGATCACAATAAGTGCTAGAAGCTTTCCCAGGGGGGAGAGAGCCCTTGAAACTGCAGTGTGCTCACAAAATTTTAGTAATAAATGAGAATTTAAGCTATCACTTGAAGAATGGAAGAATTTTGACAAGTGGGAAAGAAAGAGTTAAGGCATTAAACGTAGAGGGAATGACAGAAACAAGGACATAGTGTGATCATTGGATGGGCTGCTGTTCCCTCTAGGAGTGTAGAGAAGACTAGAAGCTGGGAGAAGGAGCTATATCAAGTGATAAAGTCCAAGGGCAGTAGAAATAAAGGATGACAGGTTGCAGGAGTAACGTGTTAGGAGACAGTTCTCCAAGGATCTCATGTTTCTACACATCCAAGTATTAAGAACTAATGTTCTCCAGATTCTCTTTCTAAGAATATTTGTATAAGTAAGTGGCCTTGCAAAACTAGAGACACTGACTTCTTCAGACTTATTCTTGGTAGAGGATAATAAAGGTGGAGATGTTACCCTTCCCTTCTTGGAACAGAATAATAAAGGTGCATTAAAGTTTTATCTACTTATTAGAGTAGTGGAAGGAGTTCCTTTTAAAAGACTATGATCTTTTCAGTAGACAGTGAGTTCATAGGGTGAAGAACAGTCCTGAAATAGCTTCTGTGCAGTGTACGATAGAATCAAGCACAAATAAGTACAAAAGCCAAGAATTAGCCTCTGTCAGATACTTGCTTCCAAGGTGGTCAAGAAAAGAAGGAACAATGTTCATGCTAAAAAGGACCTCAACAGCATGGAGCCTGCTCTGCCAAAGCTGCTGGTGGGCAAGACTTTACAATTCATCCTTTGAAACATAATGGAGGCCGCATTTATCAGGGACATTTCCAAAGGGAGTATCTTTGACACCTGTGTGCTTCCTGAGCTGTATGTGAAATGACATTACTTTGTGAGTTGCACCATTCACAGCAAGGCCCTCAGGAGACCTAGAAGGACCAAAATCCCTCCCCACAATTTAGACCTGCAGGTCTACCACCAAAACCCAGGTAAAGGAGCTGACTTTTCAAGGACTGAAAAAAAAAAAAAATTGTCCTCTGAAAAAAAATAAAGTGGAACTTTTACTTTAAAACGAGTAGAAAAATAACAACTAAGAATTCTTTCAACCTAGACCAAACCCATGGGGAAAGGGAATGGATATTTTCGGAGTCTGCTTTTCCTGACCACTCAGTGCCTCAGAGCTCCATGACCCAGGTAGCTTGAGTTCCATTGAGCCAGAGGCTATGGGAGCCTGTCCACCAGATGGTCACAGGCCACGTGTGTGGATCCAAACCCTCCATCCCACCTAGTCCAGCTCCTAAAAATCTCAGATGGCGTGGGCAAGAAAGGCTCACACAGCCAGCAACTGGGGTTGAGCTTCCAGTCAGTGTCTGGGCCTGTGTGGTGAGCAGAGGGGTTTTACCCTGACCAGGGTGGCCGTAGGGGATTATATACAGGTGATCGATGAAAAACACGATTGGAACCATGTGTGTTCACTTATAAGCAGATTTTTTTCCAGCAAATACAGTTGACTGCATATCTGTGGTTTCCACAGGTGTTGGTTGGTTGGAGCCCATGGATACAGAGCATTAACTATTGGGGACGTGAGTACCCTCAGAATTTTGTACCTGAGGGGGTGGGGTGAGGGATATCCTGACATCAACCCCTCATGGATACAAAGGGATGACTTGAGTTAAGTTTTGGGGGAACCAAAAGTTAAACACAGATTTTTGACTGAGCCTCTAACCCCTGCATTGTTCAGGGGTCAACTGTATTGTGTATAGTAGTCCCCTCTTATCTGCAGTTTCACTTTCCACGGTTTCACTTACCACAGTCAACTGGGGTTCAAAAATATTATGCACAGTAAGATATTTTGAGAGAGAGAGAGAGAAACCACATCCATGTCACTTCTATTACAGTACAGCATTATAATTGTTCTATTTTATCATCAGTTATTGATCATCTCTTACTGTGTCCAACTTAAAATTAAACTTTATCATAGGTACATATGTATGTATAGGGAAAAACAGCATATATAGGGTTTGGTGTTATCTATGGTTTTAGGCATCTACTGGGAGTCTTGATAATATCCTCATGGATAAGTGGGGACTACTACAATTATAAATTGCATGCTTACAATGCATCTGATGCTATGTTTTGTACTATGTATGCATTATCTTATTTAATATAGTTCCATAACTTTGTGAAGTAGATTTTTTTCTGTAGGTAGTTACCTTTAATATTCTCATTTTCCATTCTTTAAGGCCCAGAAAGGTTAAGTAACTTACTCAAGGTTACACATCTCAGATTTGAGCCTATGTCATTTGACTCCAGAACCTGTGGCCTTATCTGCTATATAATACTGCTACCCTATATTCCTGAAAATGTGACTTTCCTGGGGTCATTTAGCCTAACTGAGAATCAGCCTAAGTATTAGTTAAATTGATTCTGCTTCACTAGCCCCCACTACCTCCCCCCACACACATATATTTTAACTAGAATTGGAGTCTCTTTTCCTTTTTTTTTTCTCATCCTTCAAGGAAGCACAACAGTGCTTGTTTATTCTCTGGGAAGTAGGCCATGCATGAATGTCCTGATCAACAAGAGGAATCTGTTTCAGGTGGAAGGGGATTCTGAGCTTGGTAACCATGGCCCCCCACAGAGTGGGCAGGCCAAGGGCCCCTCATTGCAGGGACTAAAGAAGGCTGTGCTCCTGGAGTCAGTGCTCTGGAATCCTCCAGTCCAGCTTAATGTCATCCAAGCAAGCCTTCCAGAATCCGAGTCTTCCCTCTAGGGACCAAAGGGCTTCAACCGAGTCATATCAGAAGGGCCAGTTATTTGAAACTGTGAGACCTGAAGCAGAGCAGATGCCGGGGTTTATAGGCAGACACCTTCAGTTGGGAATCCATGAGTCCTGCCCTTTAAGTTTGGAAATTGGGTTATTTTTGGAATGTGTCTCGAGAACACTGAACCTAGAAGAGAAAACCGCTGAAACCAGTTGGGATAGGGGCTGACCCTGGGGCTGCAGGTCAGGACCTGAATTCAGGACCTGAATTTTTTGGAGAGGAGTGAACACTTTGGGCAGAAAACTTCAGAAAGAGGAATCCTTGGAGACTGGAAAAAGCTGCTTTCAGTTGACTGGAGGACTAGAGGTGGCTGAGGTGGCTCCAGGGCCAGGGTCCCAGAAGATGAGGACTCTTCTAGAAAGCCCCTACTGGGTGAGTGAAGACAGGCCTGAGGAGGGCAGCAGGGTTCAGCTAGGGATGTGCTGCCGGCCGCAGGGAGCCGCCTTTCCACTCAGAGTATCTGCTTGGAGCCCACTCCCGGCTGGCTCTAGTCCTCTGTGTGCCCTCTGTCTGCACACCCTGACCCCACTAGTCAGTGCGGCCTCCTTCAGGGGCGTAACAATTGCTTCTACCTCTCCTGCACTTTGCCTTATAGTATAAATATTTTTACCCTGTTAAATTATACATTTTAAAGAGAATAACTACAGTAATTATTTTTGTATCTCTCTCCCCATAGTGTCTGGCAGGGTACTATGTATAAGTGTCAGTAGCTGAATGAATGAATGACTGAGAAGTGCGTGTGTGTGTGTGCGTGTACATGTGTGTGTGTCTTGAGGGTAGTTACTGATGATGAATAGAAAGAAAAAGAGAAGAGAAGAAGTGGGATGAGGCAAAAACTCAGAAAGAGAGTAACCATAAGCAGTTAGAGTAACTTCTAACAGTTATTGTAATACCGTGTACCTGTACCCTGTTGTCAGTTACAGCAAGGAAGCGTTTCATGTGTATGTTTGAATTTAATGTTCACAATCATCCTCCAAGGCTAGTATGACTACTGTCTTTGTTTTGCAGTGATGCCAATGTCAGAGAAGAGGCGAACTGGCCAGAGTCACATGGCCTATCATTAGCATCACCAGGGCCTGACACATTCTCTTGGTCTGCAGAGCCCTGGCTTTAACCAGCCTGCTCCTCAGCTTCCCCTGTCCCTGTAGCACTTTCCCACAGCCCCATGCTTCTCTTTGGAGGGATTTTGCAGACTAAATTTTTTTTTTTTTTTAGGGAAAGGTACAGGCAGGAATGAAGGCAAGTAGGCAGACATGCAGAAAGAGAGGGCAGGAAGAACCATCTTTATTTTATTTTACTTTTATTTAGTTGTTCACACTAGTTGTTTCCCCCCTTAGGACTCAAATTCAGGCATGTGTGGCCGGTGACCTTCAGAGGCAGCCGACCTCACTACCACTCTACCAGGACCCACCGCAGACTAAATTTTTTAATGAATTACTTGAAATTATTTGTTCAGCAACTACCTTCACTATAGAATGTAAGCTCCAGGAAGGCAGGGACCACACTGATCTTGTATCATGATACATCACATCCCTTACTCATAAACCAATGCCTGACAACAAGTGTATGCCTACTGACTTCTCTCTTAAAAATGACACCCCTGGGTTTCGCTAAACCTTTCTTCCATTATTCCTCTGGGGCTTCCCATTTCACCTATGGACTCCAGATCCACCAGTCCGCCACTCCCCTCCCCAGCCTTAACCTAAAGCTGGACACATGGGCATTAAATACCAGGGCCAAGTTTTGTCCCAGATGATCCCTGGACTCAGCAAATGCTGATCGAGTGACTGTCTCTTTCTGGCTTAGGTTGGAAAGATGCCAGGAAAGATCGAAGCATCTACCCTGATGGGTTACACCAGGGCTTCTTGAAGGGATTTTGTGGCAGGAGGGTGGGGCAGGAGATCAAATGTCTCTGTGACTTGTGCAGGGCAGCGTGATGGATGAGCAGTGTAAAGCCCTTCTATGAAACATGCCAGATCTGTTGCAAGAGTATCTCTCCCAGCAGCCCAGAATTATATTTCCCTGGAGACACATGGAGTGGTGCTCTGGATTGATGTGGATGATGGCCTCCAGGCTTCTCCTCAGTGCTCCCAGAGGAGGTCTGCCTACAGATGCCCCAGCAAAGGGGCATCAGAAGATCAGAACGAGGGAGGGGGTGTGCCTTGGTGAAGCAGTGGTTGAGTCAGTCGCCTCCGAAGGAGCACAGGCACATACCTCTGGGTTGGAGTTCTGGTAGGTGGGGGTGGGGGCGGGAACAGTATGAACAATTAAATTAAAGTGCTTCTTCCTCTTCTGTCTTCCTGCCTGCCTGCCTACTCATTTTCATTCCTACCTGCACCTTGCTGTAAAAAAAAAAAAAAAAAAAAAAAACTAGAGGGGGAAGTTTGAGCCGTCTTCCCCTCTTCCCAAAAGCATGTAGCTTCTTGGAAGTTGACAGCCCTTTAAGCACTTTCTGACTTCTGTAGGTCATACTTTCTTCCTCAAACTGTCAGTTTTCAGTGTAGGTGCAAGGTGTCTCACCAAAGTAGGTTGAGGCTGCAAATGACCAGCTCTCAACTTCCCCTGGAGGAAGAGAATGGGTGGGCAGAGTGGCAGAGAGGACAGGGAGTCCCCCGGCACCAAATACAGTCTGAAGAAGTCGGTGGACCCGGCACCGACCGTGTTGACAGCCACCGGATGAGAAGTAAAATTTGCGCTAGAACGGGGCATGCCTGGGGCTCGCCCGGGCCCCTGCTTTCCAGGCTCCTCTCTGCTTCTGCCAGCCTCTGCATTTTTGTATCTTTTTCTCATTGCGTGGCCCCTTGCCTTTAAAAGGCTAAATGCTCGGTACTAAATTTGGTCACCCAGCGCTCCAAGATTCCCTGGAATGTCCTCAAGTTTCAAGCAGCCCTGACAGCGAGCAGGCCCGCCCCCACTTGGGGATTGGCTTCTCCTGTCGGGGCCGGGCCAGCGGCGGGTCTTATTGGCCGCGGGTTAGACCAGCAGGGTCCACTAGCCCGGGGCTTGGGGAGGCTGCAGCTTCCCGCTTAGAGCTTCAGCACCTGCGGCTCGCCAGGGGGGTTGCTTGCAAGCCCCCACTGCTCCGCCCAGAACGTGCATCCCGACCCCTGCCCAGACCCGGTCTCCCTCATCCCCTGCTGGAGCCGAGCCCACTTTGCCAAGATGTCCAAGGTAGCCAAGTACCGGCGGCAGGTGAGCGAAGACCCCGACATCGACAGCCTGCTGTCCACCCTGTCTCCCGAGGAGATGGAGGAGCTGGAGAAGGAACTAGACGTGGTGGATCCAGACGGAAGCATCCCCGTGGGACTGCTGCAAAGAAACCAGACGGAGAAGCCGTCCACCGGTGTGTACAACCGGGAGGCCATGCTCAGCTTCTGTGAGAAGGAGTCCAAGAAACTTATTCAGAGGGAGATGTCCATGGATGTGAGTGAGCGCCATCCCGAGGGAAGGGGGTGGGCAGGGCGGGCTGGAGGCCCCGACTCTGACCAGGATACTTCTGTCCTTAGAAGAAGTGTTTCTTGACAAAGGACTTAATACTCAGAAGCGACTGTGTTCACTGAATTGGCAGTTTGAATCTCTTAGCCCAATTTCTGTTTTATAAAAGAGAAGTTAAATAGGTTGGAGGAATTCATCACCCTACAATAGTCAATAGGGCTGCCAGTGGAATGGGAGCCAGAGGCTGCCAGGAAGCAGTCGTTGTCACGTTAATGCCTTACTAGTCCCCCACATTTGTTACTTATTCTCATGTTCACCCCACCCTTTTGTGAGGAAGAATGGAAGGATGGAATGATGTTTGCAGTCTCTTTCCCCCTATACAGGCAGAGAGAGAGAACCCTCCTTGGGGGAGGACTCATTAGTGCTAGGGCCCTCTGGCCATTTCATGACATATGGGCCATTCAGGGAGACTCGGAGGTTATGAGCTTTCAGAGGCTCAGGCATCTGTGATGTGGGAAGTGTGTCTTAACCGGTAACTTCAGGGAAGGTGGGTTTTCACCTTCTAAGGAGCACCCATCCTTTAGGTATTAAGCCCTTTTGCAAGCCAGCAAGGCCCCTTGGCTAGGGATGAATCTGTCTTCCAGCAGTGTTTTGCCACTGGCGGGGTGGCTATTTGGGAAGCATCTGCCCACCTCTGGGATGGGTCTAAGCAAAGCCATTGTTTTCCTGGGTTGGCACAGGGGAATTTTTTTTCACCATGTGTTCATGTGCAAGTTTTCTGGGGACAAATGAGACCAGACTCCAATGACTTTGTCTCTGGTGAGGAGTGTTCAGTGGGAAAACCAGTTAAGCATTCCACTGGCACTCATGGCCCCTTCTCTTGCACATGATGTGTTAATTCTTTCAAGAAAGAGTTCCCTCTCAATTCTCACCCTTTGTTTTACTTCTGTGGGACTGAGGCCCAGAGCTTCAAATGACAAGTTCATTCTCGCAGAGGAATGAGAAGAACAGTGGTAGATCTGAAATTCCCAGGAAGTGTCTGGGTGTGAAAGGCGCGGGTCACAGAGCACATTTGTGGGGGCAACTTGGCTCCTGAGTGTAGGGATGGGAGAGTGAGGAGGAGGAGGGAGGGGCCAGGGAAGTGGGGCAGAGGAGCCCCTGCTGTCCCTGACCCACCTCTACCCAGGGCCATGGTCAAGGCTGCACCAAGAAGCTGGAGAGTGAGGGGCCAGGGACACAGAGATGCATTATCCTGGGCAAGGAGGTGGCCTGTTTGCACTCTGCTGCTGATGAACAAGCACTAAAATATGGGGGAAATGTAGGAACTTAACTGAAAACGGGCTCTGTACTCCAAGATAGCTAACAGAAAGAATAGGGAAAGGCATGAAATACACTCTTTGGCGCCTCTGTGAATCCCCCACGCAGGCCCCAGAGACTTATTCTGGAAGCCAGCTCTCCATGCTTGCCCCCTGTCCCAGGCCCGGTGCACCGTGTTCTCACCGGCTAAAGCCAATCATGAAAGACTCTGAATCCCACAGCAAGATGTATGGGCCACGGGGAGTGTGAGGGACTCTCATGCTTTTCGAAGATTGATTCTCAACAAGACTTTTTCTTCAGTTAATTATTACCATGGCAAGCTTGTTCTCCCCTCTCCCACCCTCCTCCTGCCAGGCACACACTTGTTTCTGCAGGCAGAGTCTGAATCGGGACAGGAGGTGGTGTGAGTGTGTGTGTGTGTGTGTGGTCACACAGTCTTACATCCCTGGTGTAAGAAGGTTCCTTTTGGGCTGTTTTTCCCTCATGGGAATGGACATAGGCAGACCACACAGCAGCTAGCCAGAGTTCAGGTGCCACCTGAGCCAGGGGTGGGAATCATCTCTGTAATTCAGGGTGACTGGGAATGAGCCCTTTTGAAAAGCGGTTTCTTTGGCACCATTAGCAAAACAGCGAGTATGCGTAAAGCACTTGGATTTAAGTATCAGAAGATTCGTTTTAGGACCAGCACCTCCTACTGTCTGTACCGCTAAGTAACTCACAAGGTGCTTGAGTCTCTGTTTCCTCATCTACAAAACATCTCTCTCCTTGATTGTTGTGAGAATTTCATCAGTCACTTAGCACAGAACTTGGCATCTAGTAAACTAAATAAGTGACAGTGATGAAATGATGGACTCATTTGGGTCAAGGAAACAAGTTGGCAAAGTGATCAAGAAGCAAAGCTCAACTCCTGCTCAGCCTGCCTCTTACCTCAGTCCCCTGAGGGCTGTGCCAGCCAAGCCTGTCTGTTCAGTTAGTGCCCAGAATCAGCAGCAAATCCTGGATATTCAAGGTGGGGCCTTCCACCTTCCAGACACAGTGGCCATTGGGCTCTGGGCTATTGGTCTACTGCAGCTCCCCCTGATGGTGGTCTCCACATCTCTGAGGAACGGGACGTTTATCAAAATGTTCTCTCAGCCTGTTTCACTGAACTTGAGGAAGTGCAGCAAGATGAGCTTTAACTGAGATACTTGTAGATGCAAAGACCTTTCACCTTTCCTTTTATTTGAGCATCACAAGTTTTAAGATATAGAAATTTTTATCCCCATTATACAGATCAAGAAACTGAGACTCAGGGTCTAATATCACACTGCTAATCAGTAGCCTGCCTGACTTGGAGGACTGCTTCTCTGCCACATCAGGGTCCAAAAAGGGTAGGAATACCAGCCCCTACCCTGAGGAATTTATAATGAAGGTCATAAGACACATGCACACAGAGCCACCACCGAGCTGTTGCAGAGCAGAGACCATATCCATCCATTGTCACAGGGGTAGGGGCTGTAACAGACAAGTCTGGCTGCACATCCTGTGCCTCCGTGAGTAGGAACATAACTGCTAAAACTAGATGTGGACTAGGGGTTAAAATACTACCAGGTGTGGATTGGGAAAGTAAAATCTGACTAGATAGTAAATGGTTTAAGGCGCTTCTGTTATGGTATTATATACTTTTGAAAGGATCCTTATCTTTTCAATTTTTTTAAAGGAAAGGTGCAATCAGGAATGAAGGCAAGTAGGGAGGCAAGAAGAGAGAGGTGGAAGAAGCATTTATTTTATTTAGTTGTACATCTTGGCTGTTGCATCAAGGCATGGGTTTTGAACTGGGGACCTTAGGATATATGTGGACCATGACCAATATACTAAACTGCTAGGCCACCAGGACATGCCTTTTTATCTTTCTGACAAGAGTACTGAAATATTGATGGGGAAAAACTGATAGGATGAGAGAATTTGCTTTAAAATAATAGAGGTGAGAGGACTGGGTAGGGTTATAGAGGAAATAAAATGGCTCATTAATTGCTATTTCTTGGAGCTGGGTTATGGGTCCATATGTATGTTCATTATACTACTCTCTCTACTTTTGTATATAAGTTTAAAATTTTCTGTAATAAACTGCTGGGGTTTTGTTTTGTTTTTTAAATGCTTTTAAAAGAGAGGAAGGCAGGAAGGCAGGAATGAAAGCAGGCAGGCAGGAAGGAAGAGAGAGGAAGAAGAAGTCATCTTTATTTATTTGTTCAGTTTTTTTTGGTTGTTTTCCCCAGTCCTGGGTCTTGAACTCCGGTCCTTGCGCTTTGCAGTCTCCGCCCCTGCCACTGGCTTACGAGCCACCAGGGCATAGTTTGTTTTGTTTTGTTTTATTTTTGTTTTAATTAGACAGAAACCAACAGTGGAAGTCATGCTCAGTCTGGGTCTTAAATTCTGACTTTTCCGGGGAGGATAAGTCTCAATACTCATCCTCTGGCTTTCATGCTGGGTGAGTCTGTCCTGTGGAAAGGACACTGGGTTGCTGCTTTTTCAGGGGGCTGGAATCCTCCAGGGATCTCTTGGAAAGATTTATTGTTTCTTTCATGAATATTTTCTCCCCACACCCCAGTCCCCTGCCTCTTCTAGGTTAACTTCTATTTGTCTTTTTTTTATTATTTAAAAAAAAATTTTTTTTTCAAGAGGAAGGAAGCAGGAATGAAGGACAGGAATGAAGACAAGTATGCAGGCAGGAAGGAAGAGCGAAGAGGAAGAAACATTTTTTGTCTATTTAGTTCATCCTGGTTGTTCCCCGGCCCCACGTTGTAAACCTGTGTCCTTGTGCTGTACCTGAGCTTTGCAGGAGCTGCGTGTACTTACTGCCCAAGCCACCAGGGCACGCCCTATTTGTCCTTTTATTGGTCTCAGGTGCCACTCTCTCCAGGTAACTTCTCTGACCCCCAGGCCAGGGCTTGGGGGGAGGCAGGAGGTGGGGCTTGGCTAAACTGGCCTCTGGCTTCTTCCCTCCCTTTGAAGGGGCAGACCTCTCAGCCAGTGAGTTCCAACCTGTCCCTCCTTTCCACTCAGGTGGAAGACAAAGGCCCTGGGCAGGTGTAGCCAACAGTTCATGAAACCCTTGTCCTTGGCTCAGGTTTCAGGAACTGAATCCCAACAGGTCAGCTTGTGTGTTTGTGTTCCTTCCCACATGGGAAAGGAAATCTCCAGCCTGCCTCCCGCTGCCTTCTTCCCGGAGACACAGGGCTGGGGAGTAGCCCTGTGCCAGGCCAGGATCAGGGGCCACTGAGGTGGGAGTGACCAGGCGCTTTGGAGTTCTTTCTTGGGGTGAGGTAACCAGATACACCCGCCTTGGTCAGTCACTGCTGGACTCCGGCCTTTCCCTCTGGTCACCGGCCCTCTGGACCTCAGCAGTCCCTCCCCAACCAGTCCCAGTTCACGGCCCAGTGTCCATAGTATCTGCAGGTTGGGAATGCCAGGAAGGCCGAGGTCGGTGGCAGTAACTCTCAGTCTGCCCTTTGCACAGGGCTGGACCTAGCAGAGTGCTGGGTAGCACGGCTCTTCACTTAAGGAGATTAACCCCGATGGGTACACACCCAAAATAGCCCTGGAGGCCCTGGTGGAGAGGGCAGAAGAGGTGATGGGGGCCTGTTGACCTGAGAAGGCAAAAGCAGTCACCCAGCAAGGGTGAGACCAGTTTAGATTCTTCCTCTGGAGTTTGAGCACCGCCTCCATCCAGAGTTTGAAAAGGCAGTTGACCATTTCTTAAAATAGGGGTGAGATACACGGACATTTGTTTTTGTTATTATTCTTGCTCATATATTACATTTTTTCTTCTGTATGTAGATAATATTCCAGGTAAAGAATTTTAAGCAAGTGAAGCCTCCGTGCTGCCTCTGGGGGGCTTCCTTCTCCTTCTGGGGGCAGCAGGGATAAGAGCATGGCTGACTGGGACCCCGGTGAGAGGGGCAACACAGACATGTCCAGGAAGGGCTTGAATGAAGTGGATCCACAGCGCAGGAATGTGGGCGGTCAAAGGTGCAGTGGGAGCGCCCCTGACCGAGGGGCTCTGGCTACCAGCATCCGGCTGGCTGGAGGCTTCAGGGTCCCTGAAGGCAGAAAGAGGCACATCGGAGCAGACACCCAGGGACAAAGCCCTCGTCCACCCTGACTACCCACCTCTCTTTACCCAAGAGACTCTGGAATCTGCGTGTCAGCCCAGCGCAACCCAGTGTGGAGAGCCCAGTGTGCCCGCAGGAGGCACAGCGATGGGCTCAAGGGCACTGTGCTGGGAGGTATGAAGTCTTCGTGCATGTGTGTACTCTGGATTCAGAGTGTCTGTTCCCTTCCAGGCCTTGTCAGTACCAGGGCGGGTTAGCCAGGAGAAAGCCCCTGGGTGCTGGGAGCCAGAGCGTTCTCTCTGTTCCTCACTGAGCCAGGAAACCTGAGTACAGTTACCAAAGGCAGGAAGAACACTAACTTTATTGGGTACCTGCTGGTGCCAAAGGCATTGTCGATGCTTTCTCATTAATGTGGCTTCTTGAGGCTCAATCTCGTTACCTGTCAAGTGGGACAGAGAGCATCAACCTTGAAAGGTTATTGTGAGGATTAAATTGGATCCTGTGTTGAGTTTGGTACATCATGAGATATGCCAGACTCTTCCTCTTCTCATCTGAAATTCTTTAGAGTTTATATTATATATATACATCAATCCAACTTAAAAAAAAATTTCTTATGAGGCAAAAAAAAAAAAAAAAAAGAAGAAATCCAAAAACTGTCAGTGGAAGTGAAGGAATGACAGAAAAGGAGAGGGGAAGGAAGAGAAACAAGGAGCTAACTGAAGGAAGAAAGCAGGGCGGATTTAATTACTTCCTGCCTGGCCCCAAGTGCTGATGTCTTGGAGCCTCTGCCTAATTTATTTCACACCCCAGGCTCAAGGGCCCATACAGAGCAGCCGGGTTGGAAACATGGTGGGTAAAGGGAGATCAAAGGAGGTTTCAAGACTGGCGAACTCTCCTTGTCTGCAACCTTCCATCCCAACAGAGCTCAGAAGAGCCAAGGCTGCTTTTAGAAGAATTGGCTTCATGGGTCTCTGGGGTCCACTGCCGAAAAACCAGGCCAGGTCGTCAGGGCACTGTTTACAAACAGCTAGGAATAGAAAGACCTCCTGCTCCCTCACCCCGTCACCCCCTCACCTGCTTCTCTCACAGGACCCTCCTACTTCTTCAGGTTGTCTCTTCCTCAGCCCTGATTTCCAGATCCATGTGACTGGGCCAGTAGGACCCCTGCCTCCTGAGCTCTGAGTACAGAAATATTGAGTCTAGTGGTTAGATTAGTTAGTGTCTTGGGAGGTCGACTAGACTTGGGATTCAAATCCTACTCTGCTGGTGTCTGGTTGTGTAACCCAAACAAAGTTACTTTACCTCTCTGAACCTGAGTTTCCCCAAGTATAAAATGGAAATAACAGCTAGTGATAGGATGATTGGGAGTTTTGAGCAAAACACTCTATATAAAGCACCCAGCTGAATGCTGCCTTGGGAACCTGGTCGTAGGAGTCCGTGAGCCTTCATTTCCTCCCCTTCCCTTCGTTCTTCTCTTTTTCACCCTTTCCCCTTCTCTTCATTCTTTTTATAGACAGGATTCAGGACTCATGTTCTGTGTTTGCAAGGAGGAAGGAGACCCCTTTAAATTCTTGGTTCCCCAACTATTTAGTGAGCTCCTCTTATATAAGGCACTTTTTAGCACTGAGAATAGTGCGTAAGACAGACGAGGTCCTTGCCCTCATGGAGCTTATATTCTAATGGATGAGACAGAAACACACACATCCACAGATCATAGAGTCATACATACACATACACACCGTCTGCCATGCTATCTGTGAGTGGCGGTGATTCCTGATAGGGTAGGTAGTGAGGACACTGCCCAAGAGGTGACCTTGGAGCAGAGACTGGATAGATTCAGCCATGGGAAGGTCTGGAGAAAGAGCTTTCTTAGCAGATGGAACAAACACAAAGACCTGGGTGGAAGCAGGTTTAGTGTGTCAGAGGAAAAGCCGGGACAGGGGGCGGCAGGAGGAGATAAGGCCCAGGAAATAATCAGAGTTCAGATAATACAGGGCCTTTTGGGGCAGTAGAGGGAGTTTGTGTTTTAATTCCAAGTGTGGTGAGACATCATTGGAAGGTTTAGAGAATGGGGAAGGTGTGAGCTGATTTATATTTTTAAAAGGATCGGTCATTCTGCCAGCATTAAGGTGAATAGACCGGAAGAGAAGGGAGACGGCTTGGAAGGATGGTGCGGCAGTTCAGGCAAGAGCTCAGGGCTGGTTTGAAGAGAAGTGATCAGATTCAGAAAGCACTTTTAAGGCAACTAACATATTTTGGGAAAGAAAGGGAGTTGGGTGACCAGTCCTGCCTGAGCTAGTGAGGATGTGATGTTACTTACTGAGACAGGAAAGAACAGAGCGGGAGTGGTTTCAAAGAGATCAAGCATTCTGGTCTGAATGAGTTAAGTTCGTGGTGCTTAGTAGACTCCAAGAGGAGGTGTTGCGTTGACCAGCTGCAGAGTCTGCATCTCAGCGGGTAGGTCAGGCTGAGGGTTAAACTCGGGAGCCATCAGTGTATTGGTGGTGTTTACAGCCGTGATTCTAGAAGAGGTCACTTAGGGAATGAATGTGGGTGAAGAATGTGAACAGAAGACCAAGTCCCCCATTTCTCCAGCATCTAGGCACCAGAAGATGAAGGAGCCAATGAAGGGGCTGGGGAGGAGGAGACTCAGTGCTTTCACAAAAGCAAATGATCGAAGGGCTTAAAGGAGGAAGGAGGATCCACAATGCTCATTTTTGCTGAGACGTTTAATAAGATGAGATCAGAGAATCAACCGAAGTCACTGGCAAGATCGACGAGATTGCAGCCTTGGACGCACCGTTGTGGCTCAGGCAGCTCAGCTGGCTAAGGTGTGGACCATGTGAAGCCCAAGGAGGGTTGAAAACAAATAATCAGAAATACTTGGGACCTTAACAAGAATGAGTTCACAGTAATGAAGAGTGGACTCCAAAGAGTAGTAAAGAGTGAAGATTCACAGTATAGACAAGTGTGTTCTCTCTCCCTCTCCTCCTCGCATTCTCTCCTTCTCCTCCTCCTCTCTCTTCTCCCGCTCTCATTTTGTTCTAAAGGGAAACAAAGAAGGATGCCAGCTGAAGGTAAACGTGGGATAAAGAGGGGATTTCTTTTGAAACATGGATATTATAGCATGTGATATGCTGATTAAGCAGAGTTCAGATGCTGCAGGGTCTTGTAGGGTGGAGAGGGACTTTAGATCATAGTCCAAGTGTGCTGAGACGACATGGAGGCTTTTGAGCAGGGAGATGCTAGATAGAGAGGGACACCTTGATGGCACTGGGAAAGAAAACAAAAAGAGAGGGGCTGCCGTGGAGTGGGGGTCAGCCTTAGTGGCAGGCAGTCCCCTCTTACCCTGGGAGGAAGGCAGCAGAGATAAGCAAGGTGCAGTCAGGGTGATCAACATTGATGTGGGAGAGGAGGTTCGTTTCTTAGGTGTTGACACACACAGTGCTGCTCAGGGACCATAACACTCACAGCTATATATAGGCTGGGAGGGGGGAAATTTAGGAGGCTGTGACATTAGTCAGAGGTTAAGCTTCAGGTCACAGGAAAAATGCTCCATGCTCTCCAAGTGAGGTAGGAGAAACACAAAACACTTAGGAATACGAAGTCTGGCAGGCTAACAGTCAATAGACAGCTGTCAGCTGCCAGAGCTGCATGAAAATCCCGTGTATGGTCACTTCTGGTGCATCAGCCTTCGGTCCTGAGGTCACCAGTACCCCTGGGGAGGAAGGGAGCACACAGGTCCTTCCCCAGCTCACGACTCATGACTGGTGTGGGGGGACGAGCACTAGGGTCACACGCAAGCCAGGGGCCTGGGGCTCATCAGCTGGACTGTTTGCCAGCTGTGTGACACAGACTAGCATTTCACATTTATAAGACTTACTTGATTTTTATACTTTAATGTCCATATTTCATATCACTGACAATAATGGAATTTTTCTAACACATGTTTTTATTGAAATATAAAATACATACAGAAAAGTGGACAGAAGACAAATCTAAAGTTTCATAAATTGTTCCCAATTAACAAGAATTAGAACATTGCCTACACTATAGTCCCCATTCTTCGTACTCCCTCCCCTCCCGCCTCCCTCCCCTCCCTCCTCCCTCCCATCCTGCCTCCCTCCCATCCCTCCTCCCCATCTGTCCTCCTCTATCTCTCCTCTCCATACCTCCTCCCTATCCCTCCTCCTCCTCCTCCTACCTCCCATATCTCCTCCCTCCCCATGTCTCCTCCCTCTCCATCCCTCCTCCCTCTCCATCTCTCCTTCCTTTCTTCTCCCCACAGGAAACACCTGTTTTGACTTCCAGCCCCATAGGTTTATCTTGCTTATATATGTACACACACAGTGCACAACTGAGAGGCTCATACAGTGTGTGTTCTTTTGCACGACTTGTTTCATTCATCTTTATGCTTGTGAGATTCAACCATATTGGTGCCTGTATAGCATTTTTAATTATTTTTTAAAGGGAAGGTACAGTAGGAGTGAAGGTGAAACAGAAGGCAGGCAGGAAGAAACAGTTCATGTAGCTGCTCATCTTGGTTGTCCCCCAGCCCCAGGTCTTGAATAGAGTCCTTGAGATGCATGGAGACAACATCCAGTGGCTTAGCCACTAGGCCACCTGGATGCACCTGTAGCATTTTTATCTTTCATTGCTATATAATATTCCGTTGCATGAGTATGCCATTTATTTGTCCATTACACGACATTTAGGTTGTTTCCAATGTGGGGTAATTACAAACAATCCTGCTAGGATAATTTTTGTACATTTTTCACTATGCTTATGACTTCATTTCTGTTGGGTATGTACCTAGGAGTGGAATTGCTGGGCCATAGAGAATGCATTGTGAATTTTTAATGTCTTCACTTGTAAATAAAGTGATACTGCCTATTTTGAAGAATCTCTATGAGGACTGAGTCCCTTAAGTGTGAAGAAAATCTAACTTAGTGCTCTGCAAACACTAGGCATTTAATTAAGTGATAGCCATCACTGTCATCATTTCTAGTGGAGTCCATCTTTGAGACCAACTCTTGTATCCTTTGAACATGTCCTGCCTGCTGTCCTTCAGACCTCCTCTACTATTTCTGCCTACTTCCCGCAAGACTCGACATTCCCAGAGATGGTGGCTTAAATCATAGCCCGCCTCACGGCCTCCTCTCATTGTATCCTTTCTTACTCCCAGTGTGGGTACTTGCCCTCCACTCAAATTTCAGGCCCTCTCTTGCTTTCCTTGTGTTTTCATGTTTAGCTTCTGTCTTACTTTGGCTGTTATCCACATTATCCTCAGTTCTCATGCTGAGGCCCCAAACTTTCACCACTGCTGGTCTGGGTGTGGCCATAACCATTTGACTTATCTGCTCCTGTTTCCAAGCTGCAGAGCAGACTCGGAGAGACTGACACAGCCATATAGGCTTCCTCGGCCCTCCAAAAGTAGAACGTTTCTATATGTTTTGAAGCCTGGGAACACTCAAATTTTTTTCCATATAAATTAATGGTAATGACACTCCCAGATTCCATAAAGTAACCTTTCAAATCATACCAAACAGAAACATTCTACTTTTGAATAACAGGGGAAACCTGTGTATAATGGCACGGCTGTGGATTAAAGCTCTATGACCTCCACAAAACCCTGCGAGTTGTCCTAAAAACCTCTCCCTCCCCTGAGGGAGTCTTCCAGAAGTTAGCTTTTCTCCAGAAACTCCTTGACCCACCATCTCTTTTCACCCTCAGCAGATGACCTCATGTTATCTTTCACCAAGAAACCTGAAAGCATCTGGTGAGAACACCTTCACGGTCCTCTTCTGACACCTGAAAACGTGTCCATGTCTGTGGGCTTTCCCTGACTCGTCTTATGGAAATGACATCTCTTCCTGTCCCAGGCTAGTCCCCCACCCACTTTTGGGGATTCTCTTCTCCCCTGTCATCTCAGGCACCTTTGTTCCTTTAAACACCCATTCCTCCCCTCCACCCCTCCCCTTCTCTCTCTCTCTCTCTCTCTCTCTCTCTCTCTCTCTCTCTCTCTCTCTCTCTCTCTCTCTCTCTCTCTCTCTCTCTCTCTCTCTCTCTCTCTGTCTCTCTGTCTGTCTCTCTCTCTCTCTCAGCATTCCTTTCTACTGGCTCTTTCTCTCCAGTTCCCACCTTCTCCCCTCTCCTCCCTCACCAAGCTGCAGGAAACAGTATCTGCACTCACTCTCACACCACCAGTCTTGGCCCCACTACTGTGCCATCGACACCAGGTCTCCTAGGACCTCCCTGTTACTTTATCCTGTAGACACGTCTTAGTGTTTACTCTGTTTTCACTTTGTGGTGTGTGACAGCTCTCTTTCTTGAAGGCTTTCCCTTAGTACCAAGACCCCATACTCACCTAGTTTTATATTTATCTTTCTCTCAGTTCCTTCCTAGTTCCTCCCCAGAGCAGCTCTTCCTCTAACATCCACCTGTCGTTCTTTGGCATGCTGGCCTTCCCAGGCAGTCTTCACGGGTCTCCTGAGCACACTCTCCCTCCCCTGATCCAGCAACCAGCCACTTGCTCTATCTCTATCTCTGGCCTAGATCTCTATTTTGAGTTCTAGATCATTCACTTGCCTCTTGGACTCCTCCAGTGTCTCAAATTCAACTAGTCTAAAAATAAATTAATCATCATCACCCCACCCCACCCCTAAGCCTGCTTTTCCTCCTGCGTTTCACACTTTGGTAAATAGAAGTACCTACTAACCGAGGCCCACAACTCTGGGATTATCCTGCTCTAATCCCTCTCCCAGTGTTCCCAAACTCTCTGGGTGGTGGGCTCCTACTGAATGTACCTCTGCAATCTTCTTGACCTCCCCTCCTCCCTAGTCCCCTTCTATTGTCACCCATGTCACTTATCAACTAGAGAAATCCCATGACCTCCCTGCCCCTCTTCCCATTGTGATCCATCTTCTCCACAGCTGCCAGGGTCTTATCAAATGAAGGCATCTTAACATGCTCCTGTACAGACACCTTAAGTTGCTCCACAGAGCTTCCATGATCAAATCCGTACTCCTTAGTATGGATTAGAAGACCCTTGGCAATGCGGCACCTCCCTATCTCTCTAGATACTCATTCTCTCCTCCTTGACTTTTACCCTTTGCAAGTTTTACTTCACCTTGGGCTCTCCAAAGTTGCCGTGTTTTACCTTGCTTCCTCTGTGCCTTTGCAATTACTATCTCCCTTAGCTGGGACGCTGACTCTACCCTGGGCCCCACTAACCCGTCTTTCTCTTTTCAGGCTCACCTCAGGTAACAGCTTTCTACTTTCCTGATCCTTCCAGTCTGGGTTCTGTGCTCTGCCTCTGTTCTGTCACTTCAGGTACCTTTTGCATTTGACACATTGCCTCGCATTGTTTGTTTCTGTGCTTTGCCCACACTTCTTGAGGGCAAGGCCTGTCTCTCATTCATTTCCATGTCGCCAGCAGCAAGCACTCTGCCTGGTTCAGTGAACATCTGTTGAATGAACAATGGATGAACAGCTTGAAACATGTCAGGTTACAACCAAGGCCGCAGCGATGCTAAAAGAAAAGATAGACTAAAGCAGCACACAGGCAGCGTTTATTGGAGGAGTGCTCCCGGGCGAGGTTCACGGGTCTCAAGATGGAGGCCAGTGAAGTTGCGCTGCCTGGGAAGAAGGGGTGCATTTTTATGGGTTTTTCAGGGGTTAGGAGCCGGCACATGGAACGATTCATTGTCTTGTGTTCACTGGAGGGGTAAGAGACATGTAACGGTTTATTGTCTAGCTGGATGGTGTGTTAGGTCTAGTTACTGGCCGGCCATTGGAAAGTCCCTTGGCTGTTTCAAGTCTTCCCTTCTGGAGTTTCAAGTTCCCCTGGTGACCTGTGCAGACCTTACAAAATATACCATCCTTGTTTGAATCAACAGAAGTTATGAATTCATCTACATTTCTCCTAAGACTATTTGAAAGTGGGATTTTGTGTCCAAATCCTCTAAGTAAAGGAGATTTGGTAGTGATGCTTTTTTTCTAGTTTCAGTAAACCATCAAATAAATGAGCCCCCAAATTTCTGTTCTAGGAACTGAGTTGTTGGGTTAAGTCCCTGTCATATTTCTCCTTAAGTTTGTTCTGGACAGAGAGGACCTCAAGGACTATGTGGGGTCCGGGCCACTCAAAGAACCCACGACAGAGTCAGGAGAGTGAGCAAGCAGAGATTTAATTAGAGGGTAAAGGAATGGAGCCGATCAAGGGAGGTCCAGACCTGGTCCACCATGCCGGCAGCCTGGGTTTTTAATGAAAAATCCCCATGGTGAGGAAGGAGGATGGAGAGAGAGCTGTCAGGCCAGGTTGCAGTTTCTGACGGGGCAAGGTGACATTGCCCTTAGAAGTAATGGTGGACTTCCTCAACCTTCGCTGTTCCTTTGTTGCTTTGTGCAGAGGGTCCGTCCTGGTCACGTATTACACGTGGGACACATCCCGCATGTCGGACTCTTGCGTCAACTTTCCTTTTTGATCCAGATGATTGCATTCCTTTGCTCGGCCCCGAGGCACCAGGGACAATTCACTGCCCTGATATCTGAACTTTGGTCCCTGGCCTAAGGCTGCTCTTGTTGGGGCACTGACAGACTCATTTTTAATTTGTTCTGCTTTTTCCTTCCTTCTCTTGTTCTTCTTACCCAGTCCTCCAGTAATCTGATATTATAAGCTGATACAGTCAGTCTGACCCAATCAAGTTTTCCCATCATCTCCAAGGTCACAGATATACCATAATGTGTGTATTTATTCTTTGTTCTGTATCCAGCCAATGAAGCCTTCAGTTCTCATTATCTGAATCTTTTTCTAAACTGTCTGGAGAAATCCAACAGCTTTGCCTCTAGTTCTAAAAAGGGAACATGTGTCCTCTAGAGAATTTACCAGCAGATTCCTCTTGGAGCCCACACAGACAGTTCTTCCTGGTACTCACAGAGCCCACTCCTTGGACAGACCCGATGTGTGTGTGTGTGTGTGTGTGTGT